>JAJPUD010006312.1:76305-133361 GCA_023553655.1 Myrmecobius fasciatus
TAAGTGACTTTCCCAGACAGCTAGGAAGTGTTAGGTGTCTGAGACCAGATTTGAACTTAGGTCCTTCTGACTTCAGGGCTGGTGCTCTATCTACTGCACCACATAGCTATCCTTAGTCCAATAATTCTTAATTCTCTCGCCCTACTTCTGTCTTGTTTTCTGTGTGAGTTGTTTTTGCTATGAGATACTTTGCATTTTCTTCCATTTATTTCAGCCTTGGATTTCTTTTCTGATTTTTTTCTTCCATAGTTTTCATTTCTTTTCCAATTTTTCCCTCAAGCATTCTCATTCCGTTTACAAAAAACATGTTTTAATTCTCTTGATTTCTTGTAAGAATCCTAGTTGAGTTTGTGCCCAAATTATGTTTTTCTCTGAGGCACTATAGATGTTTTGGAGTCATTCTCTTCTGCATTTGTGTCTTGAGTATCTCTGTCATCACAATAGCTTTTTTTTTTTCTTTGAATGGGATACTTTTTTGTTTGCCCATTCTTCCAGCTAACTTTCTGACTTCAGAGTTGATATTAGGGATAAGCTCTGCCATACTTTGGATGGAAGGTCTGGATTGGTCCTATTGCTGCTTTCTTGGGGTTATTTTAGTGTTTTCTCAATCCAGAATCTCAGAGACAAGCTAGGGACCTATAAACTTTCAATAATTTTAAAGGGAGCTGATCCAGGGCAAAGTTGCAAAGATTGTTGCCCTCTTGGTCTCAAAAAAGTTTCTGACCTGAATTTGTGTCTTTGTAAGAGAAGACTGCTGATAAACCCCCCATTTTATTAGCCATCTAAAGAGCTCTATTGGTTCAAAATAGCAGAAGTGTGAACATCTCTTGGTCATGAATAACCATGCTTTGTTTATTAAGTCACTATTCTAATTTTAGCTGCATTAATTTTGTTTGTGGAAAAGCTTTTAGATTTTAGATAATTAAAAATAACCATTTTCTCTTCTGTGATCTCCTTGTTCGGTCAAAAATTTCCCCCCTATCTAGAATTGTTTGCAATATATTTCTTTTCCTGTTCCTCTATCTTATCTATGATGTGATCTTTTATATTTATATCATGTTTCTATTTCAGGCTTGTGGTTCTCTATGATGTGATCTTAAGTCTAAATTTAATTTCTGCTTTCCAGTTTTCTCAGGAGGTTTTTTTTTTTATTGAATAATGAGTCTTTACCATGGGTTTATCAAACCTTACACTACTATGTTCATTTGCATCTGGATCTTGTGTTACTAATTTGTTTCACTGATCAATTTTTCTATTTTTTAAAAACCAGGACCAAATAATTTTGATAATTTTCTTTGTTCTTGATCTTTTCTTCCACCAGATGAATTAAGCTTTTTTCCTTCTATGACTACTTGTTGATAGTTTAATTGTGATGGCATTAACAGTGGAATAGCTGGAGTAAAGGTTATGCACAATTTTATATTTTTTTGGGCAAAGATTGAAATTGCTCTCCAAAATGATTGGAGAGTTCCCAACTCCACCAACAATGCATTAGTATTTCATTTTCCCATATCCCTTCCAACATTTATTCTTTTACTTTTCTGTCATATTAGTCAATCTGATAAGTGTGAAGTGGTATCTCAGAATCAAAATCAATAGTGATTTAGAGCATTTTTCCATATGACTATAGATAGCTTTAATTTCTTCATTTGAAAACTTCCTGTCCATATCCGTTGACCATTATTTATTGAGGAATGATTTCTATTTTTATAAATTAGACATAGTTCTCTATGTAATTGAGAAATGAGGCCTTTATCTGAGATATTTGCTATAAAACTCCCCCCCCCTTAGTTTTCTGCTCAATTAATTTTGGTTGCATTCATTTTGTTTATTCAAAAACTCAAATTTTATATAATTAAATTATGTTTTACATTTCATAATGCTCTCTGTATCTTGGTTCTAAATTCTTCCTTTCTCCATAGATTTGACAGGTAAATTATTCCATGCCTTCTTAATTTGTTATATGTAAATCATGTACCCATTTTGACTTTATTTTGGTATATGGTATGAGCTGGTGGCCTATACCTAGTTTCTGTCATATTGTTTTCCAGTTTTTCTAGCAGTTTTTGTCAAATAATGAGTTTTCATCCCAAAAGCTTGGATTTTTGGCTTTATCATGTACTAGATTATTGTGGTCATTTACTTATTTTATTTTTGTCTAATTTTTAAAAATTAGTATAGCACTGAATAACTAGATTAATTTAGATTGAATTTGTCATTTTTATTATATTTGTTTGGTCTACCTGTGAGCAATTAATATTTTTCCAGTTGTTTAGATTTGACTTTATTTTTGTGAAAAGTATTTTGTTATTGTACTCATACAGTTCCTGGATTTGTCTTGACATGTAGACTTCTGTGTATTTTATATTATCTATAGTTTTTTTAAATGGAATTTCCTTTTTTATCTCCTACTGCTGGACTTTGTTAATAATATATAGAAATACTAATGATTTATGTGGGTTTATTTTGTATCTTGCATTTTTACTAAAGTTGTTAATTATTTCAAGTAGTTTTTTAGTTTATTCTCTAGGATTCTCTAAGTAAGCCATCATATTATTTGCAAAGTGTTCATTTTGTTTCCTCATTGTCTAATCTAATTCCTAAAATAATAATAAACTTATTTTTCTTCTTTTGTTAATATAGCTATCACTTCTGATACAATATTGAATAACAATGATAATGGGCATCCTTGCTTCATTGCTTATCTTACTGGGAAGGTTTCTAATTTATCTTTTTACAGATAATTGCTGATAATTTTAGATGCATACTACTTACAATTTTAGGGAAAGTTCCATTTGTTTCTATGATCTCTAATGTTTTTAATATGAATGGGTGCTATATTTTGTCAGAAACTTTTTCAGCATCTATTGAGATGATCATATGATTTCTATTGATTTTGTTATTTATATAGACAATTATGCCATTAGTTTTCCTAATATTGAACTATCCCTGCATTCCTGATATAAATCCTACTTACTCAGCTTATTATCTAGGTAAAAAATTTCTTTAATCTCCTTGCTAGTATTTTACTAATTTATTTTGCATTAATGTTCATTAGGGAAATTCTACTACAATTTTCTCTCTCTGTTTTGGTTCTTCCTGGTTTAGGTATCAACACCATATTTGGTTGAACTCTACTTATTTTTCCACATAGTTCATAAAGTATTGGGATTAACCATTGATTAAGTGTTTGGTAAAATTTGTTGTGAATCCATCTGGCCCTGGGAATATTTTCTTGGGAAGTACATTGATGGCTTGTTCAATTTCTTTTTCTAATATGGAATTATTTAAATATTCTATTTTCTTTTCTTTAATCTGGCCATTTTTTAATTTTTGTTGATATTCATTTTATTTAGATTGTAAGACTTGTTGGCATATAATTAGGAAAAATAATTCCTGCTAATTATCTTAATTGTCTTTTTATTAGTGGTAAATTCATTTTTGATACTAGTAATTTGATTTTCTTCTTTTCTTTATAAAATCATAAATTAACCAAATGGTTTCTTTTTTTCATAAAATCAGTTTCTGATTTTATTTATTAATTCAATTTTTGAACTCTATGACTGTATACTTTGATTTTCAGATTTTCCAATTCACTTTTTAGTTGGGGACTTTTACTTTGTTCTTTTTTTTTAGTTTTTTGTAGTTACATGCCCAATTCATTGATCTGCTTTCTCTATTTTATTGATGTAAGCATTTAGAAATATAAATTTTCTCCTAAGTATTATTTTGTCTGCATCCCCTAAGTTCTAGTATGTTATCTCATTATTATCATTCTCTTTAATAAAATTATTAATTGTTGCTATGATTTATTTTTTAAGCCACTTATTTTTAAAGATTAGATTTTTTAGTTCCCAATTAATTTTTAATCTATCTTTTCACTGTTTATTACCGAATGTAATTTTTATTGCATCATGATTTGGAAAAGATACATTTAACATTTCTGCTTTTCTATATTTGATTATGAGATTTTTATGCTCTGAAAAAGGCCAGTTTTTGTGTAGATGATATTTACCACTGAGAAAAAGGTATATTCCTTGTTTCCATTCAATTTTCTTTAAAAAGTTATTTTTTATTAAAGACTTCTATTTTCAAAACATATGCATGGACAATTCTTCAACATTAGCCCTTTTTTTTTTATTTTAAGCTTTTTATTTGTATAACATATGTATGGGTAGTTCCCCAACGTTGATCTTTACAAAGCTTTCCATTACAAATTTTACCCCCAGTCCCCTCCCCTCCCCTAGATGGCAGGAAGTCCACTACATGCTAATAATGTTGAAATGCTTGAGAAGTTATGCAAGAAAAATCCTATCTACAAGAAAAAAAAGAATCAGAGAAAGGCAACACAATGCAAACAAATGTCAGTAGAGATCATGAAAATGTTACGTTGTGGTCCATATTTCATTTCCCTCTCTCTGGGTGTATATGGTTTTCTTCAGTGAACAATTGGAACTGGTTTGAGAAAATTCTTTGTTGCAGAGAGCCATGTCCATCAGAATTGATCATCATGTAATACTGTTGTTGCTGTGTATGATGATCTCCTGGTTCTGCTCGTTTCACTCAGCATCAGTTCATGCAAGTCTCTCCAGGCCTCTCTGAAATCGTCCTGCTGGTCGTTTCTTACAGAGCAATAATATTCCATAACATTCATATACCATAATTTATTCAGCCACTCTCCAATTGATGGGCATCCTTTCAGTTTCCAGTTTATAGCCACTACAAAAAGGGCTGCCACAAACATTTTTGCACATGTGGGGCCCTTTCCTTCCTTTAAGATCTCTTTGGGATATAGGCCCAATAGAAACACTGCTGGGTCAAAGGGCATGCACAGTTTGATCACTTTTTGAGCATAGTTCCAAATTGCTCTCCAGAATGGTTGGATCCATTCACAATTCCACCAACAATGTATCAGTGTCCTGGTTTTCCCACATCCCCTCCAACATTCATCATCTTCTCCTGCCATTTTAGCCAATCTGACAGGTGTGTAGCGGTATCTCAGAGTTGTCTTAATTTGCATTTCTCTGATCAATAGTGATTTGGAGCAACTTTTCATATGGCTAGAAATAGTTTCAATTTCCTCATCTGAAAATTGTCTGTTCATATTTTTTGACTATTTATCAATTTCCCCATTCAGTTTTCTCAGAGGTCTTTTATATTTAATCTTTGTAAAATTCCATTTACCATCTTGACTTCTTCAGATTTATTTTGTTCTGAGAAGGGAAAGTTGAGATAAAATGCTAGTGGAGTTTTATTGCCTATTTTTTTCCGTGTAACTTGTCCAAATTCTTCAAAAATTAAGATATTATACCATTTGGTACATCTGTTTAGTATTGATATTATTTCATTTTCTATGGTACTTTTCAGCAAGATGTAATTTTTTTTCCTTTTCTCTTTTAGTTAGATCTATTTTTGCTTTAACTTTGGCTGACTTCATGATAGTTATGCCTGCTTTTTTTTTTTGCTTCAGCTGAAGCATAATAGATTCTACTCCAGCTCCTCACCTTTTCTCTGTTTCAAATGTGTTTCTTGTGAATAACATATTGTACCATTCTGTTTTTTAATTCATTCTGCTATCTACTTCTGTTTTATGGGTAAGTTCATCCCATTCCCATTTATAGTTATAATAGCTAATTATGTATTTCCCTCCATGTTGTTTTCATCTTGTTTATCCTTCTGTTTTATTTTCACTCTGTCCCTCCTCCCAAGTGTTTTACTTCTGATCACTGCCTTCCCATTCTGCCTGACTTTTCTTCTATCAGTTCCTTCTCCCCATCTTCTTTTATCCTTGTTCCTTTTTACCTCCTTATAGAGTAAGATAGATTTCTGTATCCAACTGAGTGTGTATGTTATTTCCTCTTTGAGGGAAGTTCTCATCAATTCTTATGAGAGTAATATTGAAGCTTGGCCCATCTCCATTTCTTCTCCATTATAATAGCTCTTTCACACATCTTTTATGTGAAATAATTTATCCTATTCTATTTCCCTTCTCTTTGTCTCAGTACATTTCTTTTCTCTTCCCTTTATTTATTCTTGATGACATCCCATCAAAGTCACCTTATATCCACATCCCCTGTGGATAAGCTCTTCCTAATTACCCTTATAATAATAAAATTCTTAAGAGTTACAAATATTGTCTTGTCACATAGGGAAAATAAACAATGTAGTCTTGTTGAATCTCTTGTTTTCTTTTTCTTGTTTCCTTTTTTACGTTTTTATGTTTCCCTTGAGTCTTGTATATGAAGATCAATTTTTTTTTATTCAGACCTGGTCTTTTAATTAAGAATGTTTTAAAAATCCTCTATTTTATTATATATTCATTTTCCTCCTAGGATTATGCTCATTTTGGCTAGATACATGTTTCTTGATTGTAATTCTAACTCCTTTTCACTTCAGAATATCATATTCCAAGCCATCTGGTTCCATTAAATCTTGTCTAATTCTGACTTCAGCTTCATGATACTTGAAAATATATATATATATATATATGTACATATATATGTATGTATGTATATATGTTTGTATATACTGCTTGCAGTATTTTCTTTTTGACCTGGGAGGTCTGAAATTTGACTATGATATTTCTGACACTTTTCATTTTAAGATCTCTGTCAGGTGGTAATTGGTGAATTCTTTCAATTTATATTTTGTTCTTTTGTTCAAGAATATTAGCATAGTTTTCCCTGCTAATTTCTTAAAGGATATGCAGTATTTTTATTTTTTTTTAATAAAATTGTGGCTTTTAGATAATGATGAATATTGGAAGGTGGGAAAGCCATTCTGGAAAGCAATATGGAACTATGTCCAAAGAGCTATCAAACTGTGCATACTCTTTGATCCAGCAGTATCTCTACTGAGCCTATATCCTAAAAAGGATCATAAAAAAGGGAAAAAGGGAAAAAAACTCCCATGTAAAAATGTTTGTAGCAGCCATTTTTGTAGTGACAAGGAACTGGAAACTGAGTGGATGCCCATCAGTTGGAGAATGGCTGAATAAATTATGGTATATGAATGTTATGGAATATTATTGTTCTGTAAGAAACGACCAGCAGGATGATTTCAGAGAGGCCTGGAGGGACTTAGATGAACTGGTGCTAAGTGAAGTAAGCATACAACAGAACATTGTACATAACAACAAGAAGATTATATAATGATCAATTCCAACAGATGTGACTCTGTAATAGAGAGCCATCTGCACCCAGAGAGAGAACTGTGGGGACTGAGTGTGGATCACAATGTAGTATTTTCACTTTTTTGTTGTTGTTTGTTTACATTTTGCTTTCTCATTTTTCTTCCTTTTGAACTGGTTTTTCTTGTGCAGCAATAAATTGTGGAAATATGTATAGAAGAATTGCACATGTTTAACATATATTGAATTACTTGATGTCTAGGGGAGGAGGTGGCAGGAAGGGAGGGAGAAAAAATTTGGAACACAAAGTTTTGCAAGGGTGAATGTTGAAAACTATGCATATGTTTTAAAAATTAAAAGTTTAAAAAAATAATTTTTTTAAAGTTGTGCCTTTTAGGCACAAATTATACAAATATAATTCTTATATCTCCTAGATCTACTTTCTAGGTCAGTTGTTCTTCCAATGAGAAATTTCACATTTTCTTCTGTTTTTTTTTCCTTCTTTTGATGTCTCTTCTATCTGGATGTTTCATGGACTCATTAGTTTCCAATTATAATTTTAAAGTAATTCATTTTTTTCTTTTCTGAGTGAGCTTCTATATTTCCTTTTCCATTTGGCAATTCTATTTTTTTAAGGAGTTATTTTCTTTGGTGAATTGTTTTATATCTTTTTCCATTTTTTTTGTGTTTCTTTTCCCAAGTTGACTTTTTTTTTTTTGGATTTTCTTACATTTTTCTTATTTCCTTTTCCATTTTTCCTACTTTTCTAATTTGCTTTTTAAAAATTCTTTTTAATCTCCTCTAGAAGTTTTTTTTGGGAGTTGGGGAGGAGTGGAGACCAAATTACATCTTTCTTTGAGACTTCACATGTAGCCATTTTGATAGTTGTCCCCTTCTAAGTTTGTACCTTGGTCCTCCCTGTCACTATGGTAACTTCCTATAGTCAAGTTCCTTTTTTGGGGGGAGTCATTTTTTCTATTTTGTGACTTGAAATTTTTTTGTAAGAATTGAGGTCTTTTCCTGTACTGTCTCAAGCTTCATGTGTTGGGCCTCAAGGCCTAACTGTTGGCTTGCAACAGGGAGTAGGGGTAGTCCCTACTGGCTTGTATTTAGGGAGGGGGTCTCCCCTAGATTTGGGGTTCTGCTGCTTGCCTGCCCCAGGGATAGGTCTTTGCTGCTGAGTTGCAATGGAGGTAGGGCCTCATTGCTGGCTGGTCCCAGGAGCATAGAGCTGGCCAATCTCAAGGATGGGGTCTTGCTGCTGACCAGCTCCGAGGTCAAACCTTCACTAGTGGCCAGCAATGAGAGCAGGGCTAGCTGGTGACCTGTGCTGGGGGTCGGGCTTTGCTGTGCTGTGCAGACTGCTTGCTGGTGTCTAGGGCTAACAGGAGGGCAGGGTCTGGCTGGTGGATTGGGGTACCAGGAAGCTGCAGGCCCTGAGATGGTAAGTTGCTTCCTCATTCTTAACTCACTTATGAGGTGTTTCTAATATTGTTAGGAGGGGAATTTCAGAGGCCTTCAGGGAGTTCCTGCATCAGTCCACTACCTTGATACCAGAAGACCACATATCTATTTTAAAAAAATAATTATTTTGTCTTAGTGATTACTGCTAGTCTTGTGTTTCTTTAAGTTCAGGTGTAGTATAATCAATTCTTCTCTAACCCCTCATTTTAACTCTATGGATCTTTGTTTCATGGGTCTTATAAAAATACAAATTGTTGGATTTTGCTTCCTAATCCATTTTCCTATCCTGTTCTTTTTATTTTTATTTTTTGCTTTTTGCTGAGGCAATTGAGGTTAAGTGACTTGCCCAGGGTCACACAGCTAGGGAATGTTAAGTGTCTGAGACCAGATTTGAACCCAGGTCCTCCTGACTTCAGGGCTGGTGCTCTATCCACTGTGCCACCTAGCTGCCCCTATCCTGTTCTTTTTAATGAGTAACTTCAGTCCATTCACAGGCCTCACTACTGTTGTTGTTTATTTGTCTCCATCATGCCCTCTTATGCTTTCCTCTTTTTTCCTCCATCCTACTCTTTACAAAGAAGGGGGAATGAGACGCAAAGGATAGGGTAAACACTTGATCTATAATTGAAATTATCCTTTTATACTTCACTGCCTTTCTCTTTCCTCCTTTCTTGCGTCTTGATCACTAGTTCTTAAATAGCAAGGTCCTGATTAGGACTAGTGAATTCCCTAAAATAGTCACATTATTCAAATTTGCACTGAATATTTTCATTGGGCCAGAAACAATAACTATGTTTTACATAATTATAACTTTGATTATGAATTCAAATACATGAGACCATTTTAGGCCACATTGTTTGTGCTAATCAGGGCCTAGATGCACTTCATTTTTTCCTTTTAGTTCCCCATTTATGATTACTCTCTGCAACTGAAAGATTTTTTTTCCTTGTGACTATTCCTATTTTCTACCTTTTTTCTTAAATCCCTCTCCTTCTTGCCTCTTTTTCTTTTGATTCTAATCCTTCTGTTCCTGACCCTGAGTATAGGCCAGAGCTCTCTGGGAACTGCTCTGGGGCCTCCTTCCTTGTAGTAGCACTTTGATCCTTCTGCTCCCTAGCACATAATGCTGCTGCAGGCTCTTGTGGCTTCTTTGTGGCTTCCCTGATCTGGGTTGAAATGCTGGTTCCAATTCATTTTGCCTTTTTCTTCTTTTAGTTTTACCTATAGCATTTTAGTCCATGTTTTCCTACCTGTTCTTCCTCTAAGCCTTTTGAAATTTATTTTCCTACAATCTAAAGTATTAGCCCAGCTTTTTTCATCTCTATCTCAAATTATAGGAAGGAGGGCCACTTTTCCACAAGGTTCTCATCATTTCCAAATAACCTCCTGACTGTTTTTCTCTCTGATATGAATTCTATGGAATTATGGAATAATTAGAAATTATAGAATTTCCTTTTTTATTATATGTGACCTTGAACATTAAGATAAATCAACAAGTTATTATAAATCTGTTTTTAGTGGGAAAAAATTCTGTAAGATATGTCTAGATAATGGAAATGACCCATCATGACTATATTATAATTCTGTTCTAGGCTTGTGATCTATTTCCTGAATGCTTCATGGCTTATTTAGGTAGATCACATCTACTTTAATGACAATATCACTTCTGTCTCTCCCTGCATTGATCTTTACCCTCTTATTATCCAGTGCTACTCCACCACAAATTTCACCAATCTTTTTTCTTTAGAATAAGTTATACAGATCCAAAGCCATATTCAAGTTATGAGTTTCATGCCACCAAATCACAGGGACACCTATGAAGTCAGCTTTGCCTTTTTTGTATTTGGACCTCTATTGCTTATTGATTAAACTCATGGTTTTGTATAAACTTGTGAGTCAAAAGGTTTTACTACTGGCTCCTTTGTTAGTGTAAGAGGGCTCATCAAGAGAACTCCTAGTCAGTGTAATGGTCTCCCCACCAATTTCATGGGAGGTCTGGATGAGAAAGTGCTTGGAGGTTGTGTCCTAACCAATTTTGCTCAGTGATGTAGGGAGCTAGGGCTTGGTCCCCAGTGGTTGTGTTGCCTCTAGGTGACTGGCTTCTGAGACTCAGGTGGAACCAGTTTTGCAGGAGGAACCTCCTTTTTGGTCTATAAATATAAACTATGGGACTGTCTATTCTCTTTTTTGCATTCTTCTCCTTGTCGGTGACTCTCCCTTAGTCTTCCATTAAGGGATGTGGGAATTTCATTTCCCGAAACCCCAGCAACAATGGTAACTTTTAAAAGAAGTGTATTGGGCCGCTCAGTGGCTCAGTGGATAGAGTAATAGGCCTGGAATAAGGAAAACCTGCGTTCAAATTTGGTCTTAGACACTTACTAGCTATGTGATGTTGGGAAAGTCACTCAACTTCTATTTTCCTTACTTTCCTCATCTATAAAATGGGTATAATAATAGCATCCACTTCCAGGATTACTGTGAGGATCAAATGAGATAATAATTGTAAAGTGCTTAACAAAGTGCCTGGCCCATAGTAAGTATTATGTAAATATTAGTTGCTATTATCATCATTAAATGGCAGGGAAAATATACTTATATTGGGCAAGCCTGAGACTGTAATTCTTAGGTTTCCTGATTCCTTGTTGCTGCTTCTGTCTTTGAATTCTTCTTTTAAGCTGAGGACAGTCACTGTCAATCCTGAAAAATGTACATTTCCAACTTGGTGGTTGCCCCTTGGGTAATGTTGAGTTTTAAGGCAGGTAAGATGAAGATTCCCCTTAACAATTTGCTTCTCAAATGCAAATTAAGACAACTCTGAGATACCACTACACACCTGTCAGATTGGCTAAAATGACAGGAAATGATAATGATAACTGTTGGAGGGGATGTGGGAAAACTGGGACACTGATACATTGTTGGTGGAACTGTGAATGGATCCAACCATTCTGGAGAGCAATTTGGAGCTATGCTCAAAAAGTTATCAAACTGTGCATACCCTTTGACCCAGCAGTGTTTCTACTGGGCCTATATCCCAAAGAGATTTTAAAGGAGGGAAAGGGACCCACATGTGCAAAAATGTTTGTGGCAGCCCCTTTTGTAGTGGCAAGAAACTGGAAATTGAACGGATGCCCATCAATTGGAGAATGGCTGAATAAATTATGGTATATGAATGTTATGGAATATTATTGTTCTGTAAGAAACAGCCAGCAGGAGGATTTCAGAGAGGACTGGAGAGACTTGCATGAACTGATGCTGAGTGAAATCAGCAGAACCAGGAGAACATTATACACAGCAACAAGACTATACGATGATCAATTTTGATGGACATGGTTCTCTTCAACAACGATGTGATTAAAACCAGTTCCTATTGTTCAGCAATGAAGATAGTCATATACATTCAGAGAGAGGCCTGAGGGAACTGAGAGTGAACCACAACACAGAATTTTAACGCTTTCTGTGAATATTTCCATGCATTTTGTTTTCCTTCTTAGGTTGTTTTTTTCTTCTTCTCTTTCTAGATCTGATGTTTCTTGTGCAGTAAGATAACTGTATAGATATGTATACATGTATTGTATTTGTCTTATAATTTATCCTATTTAGCATGTATTAGATTACCTGTCATCTAGGGGTGGGGGGTGGGGGAAGGAGTGTAAAGCTTGGGAAAAAAAAGTTTTTGCAAAGGTCAATGTTGAAAAATCACTCATATGTTTTGTAAATAAAAAGCTTTATAAAAAAAAAACAATTTGCTTCTCAGAGAAGAGGGCCTTCAAAAGGAGGACATTCTTACACTTGAAGGAATTAAACCATGCCATGGTTGGCCAGGAAATCTACAACTTGCCAGCTTTTCATGAAAAAGACTATGGATGGTTCTTATAGGTGCATGTTTGAGATGAATGCAAAATAGCTAGCAGTCCTACAAAAGTTCTTTATCTTCCCCAGGTAATGAGTGACTTTTATGATTCTTGGTTTTTTTTTTTTATGTCTTGTGTCTTTGCATTTTATGCAATGTCTCTGATGGCAGAAATAAAGGGAAAAAATCTGTACCACACCTGATGGCTCTGTTGTACAACAGGTATCTTTGTGGAAAGGGACCCTTGTCTCCAAAAATGACATCAGCATTACCTAAGTAAGCTTCCTTTTAGAGATTTTTCTGGGAAAATGCAGGTGTACACATTAATAGTGAAAGAAAAAAGGGCTGAAATGGGTGATCAGAATCCCAAGATGACCCTGAGTCCTTGTGAATGTAGAGTCTCCTTTGTGGGGGCCCCCGACTCACACATGACATGAGTAAATATCTGATGAAATATGGTGATTTTTTTTGTCTTGCATAGCAGAGAAAAATATGAGTTTGTTCTTTCCAAGATTCTATTTTCTGGATGATTTCTCTAGTATATAACACAAACATTGTTCAAATTCATTCACATAACTTGGGTTTAATCTTCAAATACTAAATACCTCCCAGCACTCCCTGATAGAATAGATTAAAAAGGAGAATGCAAAATATGTATATTTACACGCTAGACCTAGAGTATAAAGATATTAAATAAACCAGAAAATAGTTTTAACCAAGTGAAAAAGTTGACTTCAATCCAAAGGCAAGAGTTTTTCAAATATCGTCTATGACAGAAAAAAACAAAACAAAACATATCAGATTCAAGTTAACTCAGGAAGACAAAATGTGATAATAATAAAAACAAGATCTTAGAATCCATTTCCATAAAGATCAATTAACCTTAATAATACTGTGGCTACTAACAGCATTCATTTTCATTTTTATTCTTTATTCTTTATGCATTCATTTTCTCTCTCCAAGTGCTCCTGTTTCCGGTTGAATGATTAAAAAAATCCACAAAAATTCTCATAACCAATAGATATGGTCTAGCAAAGTAAAATTTCACTTTAGGCATATTTAGAGATGCATGTCTTATTCTGAATTTTAATTCCATCATCTCTCTGCTAGGAGGTGGGTGGTATGAATCATCTCTAGGCTTTATAGAATGAAACTTATACTTTCAGATATGACCAATGTGTTGATTAATTTTGAATGACTTCCTCCCCCACTTCATATTTTTGTGTATGAATATGTAGCATGAGGTAGTTAGGAAACGCAGTGGATAGAGTACCAGGCTTGGAGCCAGGAAGATTCATCTTCCTGAGTTAAATTTTTCCTTAGAAACTTTTACACTGGCCAAGGCACCTAACCCTGTTTGCCTCAGTTACCTCATATGTAAAATGAACTGGAGAAGGAAATGGCAAATCTCTCCAGTATCTTTTCCAAAACAAAACCCTGCAAATTATTTTAGAAAAGTAGGACACAAGGGAACATGATTGAACAACAAAATATGTAGCATATATATATATATACATACATATAATGCACTTATATATATGTTTATGTATATAAATGCATATATGTATATATGCAGTCTTTTTCACATAAAAGATTTTCCCATTTTATCCCACTTCCTCTTTTTTCTTAATCCTTTTTTGACATTATAATTTCTCTCATAACTCTAGGGATTCCATACTTGCTGCTCCTAAAACTTTTTTTTTTTTTGGCTTTCAAAATGCTTCTCAAGCTGGAAGTAAATGATAAAGTTTGCTAGTAGGAGTGGTATTATGACACATTTGTAAAATCCCAGGATGCTAGAGCTGGAAGAAAACTTAAAACTCATCTAGTCTAACCCTCTGTTTTTACACAGGAATTTGCTGTTTTCTCATAGCACAGCTTAGATGAGAAAACAGTACTCCTGTCTGTCAGACCATCCTGATATTTTGCCTCCAAAAGCATATATGATGTATTCCATCTGGAAAATCCTTAAGTTTCAGGCATCATCCTCTGTGAAAAGAAATGAGTTCTCTACTAATTTTGTAGGATCTCCATTTTACAGATGTGAGTTAAATTTAGGGATATATCTAATACTTTATGTTAAATGTCACATTTTATTTTTTCATTCATTCACTCAAGTACATACTGAGAACAATTTGTAAGTCATTAGGCATTCAGTACCATTTTTAATAAGCTGCTGTTACTTTTCTTCTAATCTATTTAAGGGGGAAAGAAATCTGGATGTTTATTAATGATGATTGTATTCTAAACACTGCCAAATGAGTAACTTCAATGGCCAGAAAAGTTATTTGCCTAATATAAGCTCACTGGAACTACAACTTTACTTTTTAACTCTAAAGAGCATGCAAATAAGTCAAGCCCAAGCAGTGAAATGCAACAGGATATATTAATCAGCTCTGTTCACACTCAAATGTTTTACCTGAGAAGATAATCTTATAAATGATCAATGAAATTATGCTTTGAATTACAAGTGTTATAAGGATAAGAGACTTGACTGTCTCCTCAAATAAATCAGATTAAATATAAAAAAGTAATCATGAGTCCTAAGAAAAAACTTTCTTCCCTTTTCTCTAACTCTGAGATTCATTGTTTATAAGAATCTATGTTCACTGAGAAACTTTGAATTTACCTATTTTAGGTAGATCCATGGTCAAGAAATCTTTTTTAGCTCACCTGTTGGCATATTTAAAATTCCACACAAGAAAAGCTGAAAGTATCCAGGGAGAGGTATACATAGCCCCTAAATCCTGTTAGATTTGGCAATTGTTTTGATATGATGTTTCATTTACTTTTCTAATGTTTTATTTAAATTTTTTTCCATCAGTATTTATTAGAGATATTATCTATAGTTTCCTTTTTTCTGTTTTAACTCTTTCTAGTTTGGTGTGATAAGAGGGATTTAGTAGGATCCCTTCTTTCACTATTTTTGCAAACAATTTATGGAACATAAGAACTAATTGTTGTTTGAATACTTGATAGAATTACTTGTAAATCCATCTGATCCTATAGGTTTTTCTTTGGAAATTTGTTTATGGTTTGTTCAGTTTCTTCTTTTTTAGACTCAATTGTTTAAACTCTATATTTCTTGTTCTTAATTTTGATATTTTATATTTTTGTAAATATTTATTTATATCATGTAAGTTGTTGATTCCTATTAATAGTTTCTATTAATATTCTTTATTTCCAAGTTCTTTTTAAAAAATTGTTAATATTCTTTATTTCTTCTTTGTTATGATTTAAATTTTGATACTCATAATTTTGTTTCCCTTTTTTTCTTTTGAACCAAATTAGCTAATGATTTAGCTATTTTACTGTTCTACCTACAAAAAAAGAAAAAAAAACATTCATTATATTTATTAATTTAATTATTTTTGGTCGTTTTTCTATTTTGTTCATTTCTTCCTTGATTTTTGAAATTTCTATTTTGGTATTTCATTGAGGTTTTAATGTTGTGCTGCAGTTTCCCTGTCTCAGTTTCCCTCAATTGCTGTTTCAGTTTCCCTCAATTGCTCTGTTCCCATGTCTGAGTTACAGTTCCAATCTCCAAACTTCCCTTAATTACTCTGTCCCAGAATAGCAATCCCCACTTCCTGACCTTCAGAAATAATTGGACTCACATTCCAAAGGAGTTATGAAACCTCCAGGTGGCCAGCCTCAACATACCCCTTATCTGTATGACCCAGACTTTATGTTTTCTCCCAATTCTGGCATCTTACTTCTTATCTGCCAAAACTAAATTTATGGTTTCCTTGGACACCAGATATTTTTCAGCTGTTCCCATAAGTTCTTTGCCTCCCTGAGCTATAGAACCTTATTTAATGTATGACGTCCCTCAATGGGGTGCTGAATACTTTGTATTATTCAGTCGGCTGACATGCTTGTCAGTCTAAGTCTCTGGCCTGGACTGAGTGCTTTGAGACATGAGTCCCAGCAGTCCTGATCCATAGCTATGGATTCTGAACTCTCAATTAACATCAATAAAGCATTACCTAATTTCCACTGTGTGATACTGCCTCAGTTTCTCCCTGAGTATTACATTAACTTTTTAAAAAAAAGTCTTTTTGCCTCCAATTACATGGTCAATTAGTTGATCTATTATCTATATTTCTTATTAATGAAAGACTTTAGATATGAATTTCCCCATAAGATTGCTTTGGATATATTCCAAAAATTTTGATATATTTTTTCATTGTTGTTATCTTTTATGAAACATGATATTTTTACGATTTCCTCTTTTACCAGTTCTTTAAGATTAGCTTATTTGACCTTCTGTTGATTTTTAACACTTCCATTCCCCCCCCACCTTCCAGTGACTTTTATGAAAATAATTTGTATTGCATTATGGGATATGTTTAATATTTGTTTTTCTACATTTTAAGGGGAGTTTTAAAATTCATTGTCAATTTTTGTAAAGATGATAATGTACATACTCTTCTATTTCCTTTGAATAATTACAAGAGGTTTATCATATTTAACTTTTATTTTTCCTAACTTTTCTAAAATTCTATTCTGGTCTGTGATTTCTTTTCTTTTTTTTTGTATATTTTTTGGTGAGATACATTCAGGTCTTTCATTGTAATTGTTCTGTTATTTATTTTTGTAATTTGTTTAATTTTTATTTTAATGTGAAAATAACTTTGATACCCCTACTTAGTTTTAATTAATATTTCCTCAGTTTATTGTGATTCAATGAGTATCAGTAATTGTATTAATTAGATTGCATTAGTTAAATAGAATATATTTAATTATGTTAGTTAATGCTGCAAGAATTAAGAGTCATGAGTAATTAACCCAGCAAGTATTACTTTAATTGATTTATAGGATATATTTACACTATATTAAGCCTGTTATTAGGATTTATATTAGCTTGTGTTGGGAATTTTCTGTGTTAGTGCTGTCTTCCTTGCTGATTCTCCTCCTTCTTTTCCCCTTTCACCTCTTTCTCCTTCTCTTCCTCTTCTTCTTCTTCCTCCTCTTCCTATTCCTCCTCCTCCTTGAGCCCCAACCCCGCCTCCTACTCCTAAGAGAATTATGCTTGAAAAACCACAGCTTCCTTCACTTTCTTTTTCTTTAGGTATCAGTGTTTTGAACATCCTGTGGAAAGCCCCAGGATACTGTTGGCAAAGTGCTGGCGTTGATGGACATCTCCCTTAGCCAATTATAGGAGTTCCTCTCCTTTTGAAGGTGACCAATCTTGAATTATAATGCATCATTAGTGACCTCTCAAGGTCATAAAAGAGCTTGCTCAATGAGCAGAAGCATCTGTTGACCATGAGGAAGGTCTTGGAAACAATTGCTTAAGGTCTTAGTCTCCCTAATAAATTAATCATGCTCCGAGTTCAAGCTTAATTTCTTTTTGTTGCAGATTAGATTTTTGCAACCTACAATATTAAGGTGCTATGCCATTCAATTCACATATGTTAAATATTGAAATCAATTGAAATCAAGGAATGGTTACCTTTCACCAAAATGCAGTTTCCCTTTTATCTTTTCTTTCCCCCCTGAGGCAATTGGGGTTAAGTGACTTGCCCAGGGTCACACAGCTAGGCAGTTTTAAGTGTCTGAGACCAGATTTGAACTTAGGGCCTCCTGACTTCAGGGCTGGTGCTCTATGCACCTAGTTGCCCCGTTTTATCTCTTTTAATTATTTCTTTTGCTCCTGCTTTATCTAACATCATAATTGTTACTCTTGCTTTTTGTGTTCAGTTGATAAAGGTAGATTTTTTTAAACATATCATTCCATATTTTCACTCTTTTATAATGGTCATTGCTAAATCTTGTGCAGTCCCATGTATAAAATCTTGATATTTTAATTCTTTGTTTCTGGCTGTTTATAGTATTTTCTCTTTTATCTGGAAGCCCTGAATTTTGACAATGAATTTCTGGAAGCCCAGTTTTGGGGTTTCTTTCAGGAGGTTCTTTTGGTTTTTACATGCCTTCTTTTTCTAAAATGCCATGCCAATTTTTATTAATTTATTTAATTGTGATAACTATGTTCTTTTTTGCAACAGATTTCAGATAATTCAACTATTGTTAAGACATCTCTTCTTGATTTATTATTTTAGTCCTCATATTTTTAATGATACCTTATCTTTCCCACTATTTTCTCAGTCTTTTAATTTTGTTTTAGTAATTCTACTAAAATAAATTAACCTCTTTTTTGGTTCACTTTAATTTTTAGGGTGTTTGCTTACTAGGAAGGTTTTGTACCACTTTTGTTAAGCTATTTATTCTTTTTCCAAGTTTTTCTTTTCTAGCTCTCATTAGTCTTACCTCTTAGGAAAACAGGAATTGTAGAAAAAAAATGTTGAATGCAAAGAAAAAGTTCTCAATTTGATTTGACTGCCTTATCTTCTGCTCTCCAGATCCACTTACAGTTGTACCCAGCTTTTCTATATGAGCTGACAACTCCTAAATTAGAATGTGGACTTTTTTGAGAGTAGGAACAATCTTGCTTTTCTATTTGTATTCCCAGTGTGTAGGTCTACTTGTATTATATTTGCATTTGAATACTTAAATATATTTTATTTAATATTTTTTCCATTCCTTTCCATAAGGGGGGGTGTGAGAAAATAGAAGCAACAAGTTTTTCTAGGAATTTGGCTGTGAAATATAGATTGATAGAGGAAATGGTAGAATCAATGAAAAAAAAGATATAGTATTAAGAAATTGTTCAGGAGAAATTGATTATGGAGAGGGGAAGGTCAAAGGGACAAGATCACAGAGTAAATAAAAGGGATGGGATTAAAGACAGAAGTAGAGTTTTTTCAGAGAGGGTCTACTTTTCCTGAGCCTGGAGTAATTACCATTGTCCCTATGATAATAGACCCCCAGTTAGTGCTATCGGGATGCCCCATTTTTTGGACTTTCCCTTCCTCCATTTCCCCCAACATCTACAAGGTGAGAGCTGGATACCCTGGAGGAACTGGCTTCCACTTTCTGGAACAATTGCACTTTCAGTGGAATTATCAATTGCTTCTCTGTATTGAAACCCTCCATTTTCAACCCAGGCTTAAGTGAAATAATACCAGGTTTAGATTTTAGCTAATTATGGCTCAGTTTACTGAGTCTTCTACATTCTTTGGTATCCACACTGTTTGTATTCTTTCATGGGAGAATGAAGGAGATTCATTAGCTAATGCCTATTTATGGATAGAAAAGCTAGCCGCTCTGAGCTGGTCTGATCACTAATGGAAGTTGCCACAGGTGAAAGCTGGCTTTAGGCTAAGCCAAGTCTGCTCTCCTCTGAGAGAGTAATTCTAAGGCATTCTAGTTACTATTATAATTATTGTGAGAGGGTGGGTCTAATTCAAGCTGGCACCTAGTTTGTTTAGATTCAATGTTGGGATGAAATGAGTCATTTGTCAGTCCTTCAGCAGTGAAGAAAAGGAAGTTAACAGAACAGAAAGTTATCACAGAAAAATAAGCCCATAGCCAAGAAGGATATTACAGCACTGAGCTTGGGGAAGCATTGATTGACCTCCTGGAAATATATCTGCTCAACAATGCAGCTGATTCCCAGGGTCTTGGGATATCTGACTCTAGGTGGTCCTTTTTATACTCTTAGGTGACTCAGTAATCATGTCAGTATGATCCAAATAGAAAATTGCATCAAGGGAGGGCTCGAACCTTGACCAGTCTTGGAAAAGTTCTATCACCTTTTAGGGAAAAACCCATGTTTCAGGGGTAGGAGGGAACCTTAATGTTAAGATTATAAAGATCTCCTAGAGGAGTTTTCACCATTTAAATACATTTAGGGTCTTTACCGGACAATCTTTCTGGTATAAATAGTACTGATAGGAAAAAAATAGGAAAAAATAAAAGACACAGAACAACATTAATCATAATTATTAATAGCTTTTCTAAAGGAGTAACCATAATGAAAAAAAAGAGAAATAATATGTGGAGAAGAAAAGCTATAAATCTTAAGGCTTTTCTCCTCCTTCTAAAAGGAAAGTACCACAATCTCAGATCTTGGAACTAGCCCATATAGGGGATGATGCCAAAACTTTGTAGCTCAAAATGCATTGCTGATGAAAAGTGCTGATGATGGGCAAGGATCGCATCAGGAGCACCCGTGATTCAGTAAAGATGATGATACCTCTGGCAGCATTTGTAGGAAAGTGGCTAAGAAAATATAGGATCTAATTTAATATCAAAGGTCTTCCACTCAGTATTCCCTGGCTCATTCACAAAATCTCATCCTTGAGCCACAGGGGCCTAATTTATTTATTTTTCTTCTCAGAGGAGGGGCTGCTTCTTTCTTCTTTGCTGTTGTTCTTTGTTTTCAGTCGTGTCCAACTCTATAATTACATATAATTACTTGGAGGGTATTCAGAGACCCAGGGGACTGCACTAGGGAAAGATTAAGGAAGCACCTAAGAAGGAGGGAATGTGCAATAGATCCAATTTATTAGTTTTCAGCAGCTTTATCCCTCTTTTTGCAGATCCCCAACAAGAAATTATCCTTACAGGGGCAGGTATAAAAACCACTGCTATCTCCATCTTGGTAACCTAAAAGGGGATAAGGGACTGTGCTTGTCTGGAGAGTCCAATTGATTTAGCTATATCTGTAACAGTAAATCTTTAGGGAATCCCCCAAGCCCATGGAGCTCTGTTGTAGGGTAACATTGACTTCATTAGACCCTGCCCTTAGGAGAGTCATCAAGTTGCTATTTGAACATTTCTTGTAACCTTCCCAGTTCCTTGCAGGAAAGCTGGTCCACCCCTGCTTCCTTAGAGGAAAGAATCACATTCCTTTTTGTAGTAGTTATAAGATTAGAACTTTTTTTGTTTTCATTTATTTTTTTTTTATTTTTTGCTTTTTGCTGAGGCAATTGAGGTTAAGTGACTTGCCCAGGGTCACACAGCTAGGGAATGTTAAGTGTCTTGAGACCAGATTTGAACTCAGGTCCTCCTGATTTCAGAGGTGGTGCTAAGATTAGAATTTTTTAAAAGCACTGGTAAGATTTCCCAAGTTTCTTCCTCACTTCAGCACTCATTCAACTGTCTCATGGCTCTGATCTCAGCAGAATCTCTGGGTTTAGAAATCATACTTCCATTCTCAGGCCTGTGGGTTCTTGCCTCCCTCCCCATTAGGAGATCTGCCTTCAGTTGCACATTCATCTGATCTGTCACTTGCCCCCTTGCCCTTCATTGCATGGTTCTTAAAAAACCAGGAACACTATCTTTAGTCCCTGAAGGTGCTGGACCAGTTATCCTTCAGTATTACAATATCCACAATGGCCTGCTCCAGCAGATGCCAAAGCATTTTGTTTAATCTTCCTGTAGCCTCTTCCAGCATCCATTGAGCTAACCATTTTGCATGAATGAGAGTTTCTCTCCATACCACTAAAAAAAAATTAGAAGGTCTCTTACAGTGTGCTATGGTACCGTATTTGACTATCCATCCAATCTCCCCATCTTCTGTATTCATAGCTGACCTTCTCCCAACTCAGTTGCAATGTGATTCATGAGGCCATACCCTTACAATTATTAACTATGCCACATGTTAGGTTAGCATCCTGTTAGTTCAGGTGTCATATTGGGATAGAATGAAGCACTCATTGGTCATTGAGCAGCTAAAAAATGGTTAACTTAAACATCAGAAAGGATGTGCAACAAGGATAGAATAGTAATAAGATTAGTTATTCAGATGTTTCTTCTTTCTTCAATTCTTTTTTCTTTCTTTTCTCCTTTACTGCTTCCCTTCTTCCCTTCTTTCCTCCCTCTCCCTTCCTTTTCCCTCCCTCTCTTCTTCTTTTCCTCCCTTTCTCCCTTCCTCTCTTACTCTTTCTTTCTTTCCTTCCTTTCTTCCTTTTGTTCTTTATTTCTTTCTGTGTTTCTTTCTTTTCCTCCTCACTATTATTATTTTGGCTTTATTTGCATCCCAAAGTGCTTAGCACAATGCCTGTCTTATATAGTAGATGCTTAATAAATGTTAATAAATGCAGAGAGTGACTTGCATGGAAAATACTCCAGTTTCCTTCATCTTCATAAAAGATATTTCTTCTTCCCCTGAAGGGAACGATGTCATCCTTCTCTGACCATTTATCAAGGTGTCTACCAAGACTGGGAAAACAAGGAAAGACCTTGCACAGAAGGTGGTATTGGATCTGAGGCTTAACGTAAACCAAGAATTGTAATGGGAAGAACTGAGGATGAAGGACATTACAGGTATGGAAGATAGCCAGTGAAAATGCATGGTGATGGGAAATAAAGTATCATATTTGAGAAACAGAAAAGTTTGACTGGACCATAGAATGCATGAGATTAATGTGTAACAAAGCCTGAAACACAGGATAAGGGAAGATTGTGAAGAACTTTTAAATACCAAATGGAGTTTAATTTTCTCCAAGAGACAAATAGAGAGTCTCTGGAATTTTTTCAGTAGAGTGATTACATAATCAGGTCTCTGCTCTGAAAAAATCACTTTGGTGGATTAGTGTAAAATGGATTGAAATGGGGAATCCAATTAGAAAGTTAATGCTTAAGTGAGAAGTACTGAGGCCCTGAAATAGTGATGGCTTTCTGAGTGGAGATAGGAGTAGGTATGTGAGAGATGTTGTGGAAGATGAAACTATTGTATTTAATTTGATATGTGGGGTAAGTGAGAGGGAGGACTCAAGGATGATATTAAGGTTGCAAATCTTGATGATTGGAAGGATAAGTGATAAACTTGATATTTGAAATTCCTATATAAACTAGACATTGAGAGATTATGGAATTATATATTTGTGTAGTTCTGGGGAAAAGCTGATAAGGTTATTGGAGAGAGAGGTGTATAGGGAAAAGTGAAGATGGACAAAACCTTTCAGTACATTCACAATTAGGGGGAATGATACGAATGATAATTCAGCAGCAGAGACTAGAGTACTCAAGACAGAATCCAGAAAAATAAGTTTCAGTAGAAAAAGAGAGAAGAAAATCTAGGAAGAGAAGGTGAGTGATATCAAATACTGCAGAGAAGTCAAGAAGAATAAGGTCTGAGAAAATGGCTATAAGTTGATTAAAATCACTGGTAGGTGCCATGTGCCCCTGTAGGTTAAGCTATCTAAAAGAGTGTTGAGTTTTCAAAACTTGTTTGTCTGAGGGGTTTAAAAACTCAAACATTGACTTCATTTTCTAGTTATATGAGTCCTTGGACTACTCAGCAAGGGAACTTGATTCAGCTGAATCAAAGTGGGTAGTCCTTAATGTCCATCCTTGTTGACATTCTTCTTCTAAGATCAAATAAAACCTCTTTTGCTAACAATTGAATGTTTCATTGTGTTCTAATATCTAACATAAACTGTTAAGAGTCTGGCCTGAACAAAAGCTAAGTTTGGAAAGAGAATAGTTTCAGTTGTGTGAAGTTAGAAGCCAGGTTATGTGGTAGGGGAGGGAGAATGGGGAGAGATGGACTTTGGAGGAAGGAAAGTTACATTTCTTTGTCTCCCAACCTGTCCCCCTTTCCCTTCCTTCTATGGCTTTACTAGATGGCTTTTTCAAAGCTTCTTTCTTCCCAAGGTCCTCTTTAAATTCTGAATTCAAACATGATGGGTCTTGTGAGTGCCATAAAAATGAGCTTGGCTGCCATGGTTACACTCACTAAACTGGCAAGCCAGAGAGGGCTATGTTTATTTTATTTTATTTCTAATTAATTGAGTGATTTCACCATTGCAAAGAGATCACATACCTCATTTAAGCCTTCATGAATGCCAAATTTTGAGTTCAAAATGAACCTAATTTTGAATTAACCAAGATCAAATAGAGAACAAGTAGTTCTGAAACAAAAATAAACTTTCTCATATTTATATAATTAAAAATGGTTGTAAAAAGCTTCCTTTTAAAAATTCTTATTGCTGATACAGTTTTAATTATATGAGAGCATTTCATTAATACTGGCCACCATTCATTTGCCAGATGTGGGGCCTTCCTATTTTCTGAAATTCCATCAGGTACTACACATCATGCTTGGTTCCTACTTTGAAATTAAAGGAGGAAAGAAAATACCCTGCTTTACAAATATTATTTCATTTAATCCTTTCATAACCCTAGGAAATAGGAGTTGTTGTTATCCCCATTTTTACAGTTGAGGAAACTGAAGCAATCAGAAGCTAAATGACTTGCTTAAGGCCAGATAGCTTCTTGGAGGCTGAATTTGTTTTTTTTTGTTTTTGTTTTTGTTTTTTGTTTTTTGTTTTTGTTTTATTTTAAGCTTTTTATTTGTATAACATATGTATGGGTAGTTCCCCAACCTTGATCTTTACAAAGCTTTCCAATACAAATTTTACCCCCAGTCCCCTCCCCTCCCCTAGATGGCAGGAAGTCCACTACATGTTAATAATGTTGAAATGCTTGAGAAGTTATGCAAGAAAAATCCCATCTACAAGAAAAAAAAAAAGAATCAGAGAAAGGCAACACAATGCAAGCAAATGTCAATAGAGATCATGAAAATGTTACGTTGTGGTCCATATTTCATGTCCCTCTTTCTGGGTGTATATGGTTTTCTTCAGTGAACAACTGGAACTGGTTTGAGACAATTCTTTATTGCAGAGAGCCATGTCCATCAGAATTGATCATCATGTAATACTGTTGTTGCTGTGCATGATGATCTCCTGGTTCTGCTCGTTTCACTCAGCATCAGTTCATGCAAGTCTCTCCAGGCCTCTCTGAAATCGTCCTGCTGGTCGTTTCTTACAGAGCAATAATATTCCATAACATTCATATACCATAATTTATTCAGCCACTCTCCAATTGATGGGCATCCCTTCAGTTTCCAGTTTCTAGCCACTACAAAAAGGGCTGCCACAAACATTCCTGCACATGTGGGTCCCCTTCCCTCCTCTAAGATCTCTTTGGGATATAGGCCCAGTAGAAACACTGCTGGGTCAAAGGGTATGCACAGTTTGACAACTTTTTGAGCATAGCTCCAAATTGCTCTTGGAGGCTGAATTTGAACTCACTCAGTGTTCTGTTCTCTGTGCCATCAGCTGCCTCAGATAAGAGATTTATCAATTAAAGTCAGAGACCACCAGTTCCTGAGGCATTGTGATAAATGAAAAGAACACTAAATCTGATACTATGTTTGAATCTCAGCTTTGTTATTTATTCTCTGTATGATCTTGGGCAAATAACAAATCTTCCTGGGTCTCAGTTTATTCATTTGCAAAATGAAATGATTGAGCTAGATAAGACAATTCCCCAAATCTCTTTTAGTTCTAAGGCCATGATCCCTTGTCAGCTTTTCAAGGCATATATTCAGATTTTAATGGCCACCTGCCCCAAACCCTTAAAGTTGAACTGACTGTGTGGAGTGGTGGAAATGCTATTCTTTTGGGGGAGACACCAGAGAGATAGTGTAAGATTCTCTTTTGTGTTTATATTTCCATGTCTAGTAAAATGTGTCAGCTAAATGGATAATAGCTCTGGGCTTGGAATCAGTAAGACTCATCATGGGTTCAAATCTATCTTCAGACCTCTATTAACTGTGTGGGCAAGTCATTTAACTTGGTTTGCCTCAGTTTCCTAATTTATAAAATGAGGTACAGAAGAAAATGGTAAATCACTTGCCAAATGGGGCAAGAAAACTCCAAATGGGATTGTGGAAACTGGCAAAACTAAAAAAGCATTAAACAAAAGTATGGTGCCTACCACACAGTAGTTTGCTTGTTGCTATTATTATTTTTGCAGAGTACTTGTTGTTGCTATTGTTTTTATATGATATTTCAGTCCTAGACTAAAATAATCCACAAAAAACCCCACCTAAAAACCAAAACTACTTTTAGGAAAATCTTATCTTTATTAAAACTTTCTTTATATGTGTCTTTGACCTGATGACCCAGAAGCCATAACTGAAGAGTCATCAATTTTATCAATAGCTATTCAATGGTATACTGGAACTGGCTCATATAGGGAGAACCAATTCTTAAATTTTTAGTATGAATAATTATACTTTGGAAATCTCTAAACACTATAAATTAGTTCTTGATTTATTTCATTTTGATCATCTACACTTAAGAAAATGCTAGAGAAAAATGTCAGTAACGAAGATCAAATTTAAAATATGTCCTGTGTATCTTTTTTTTTTTTTTTCCTTTTCTGGTGAGTCAGTTGTTAAACATTTAGTGGCACATATCTGATTTTGGTAGGAAAGGAGAAAAACATTAGAATAGTAAAGGCATAGCTTTATATATATAGTAGCCGTATAATAGTAGTGTATAGAGAGTGGTAGTATAATAGAGTTGATAGCTCTAACAATTTAGAGGAAGAGCACAATTCTTGTTTCACTAATATAAGAAGATGATAAAACAACTTTACTTGAGATTTTGTGTAATGTGAAATATATACATATACATGCATGTATATATATATGTAAATACACACATTTTTATGTATGTATTAAGTGCCTTCTGTTTTAACTTCTACACCTACATTTTTCTCATAAATTCCTGTAGGAAAAGCTAATACTCAAGGTAGGTAAATCCTTTATAATCTTTGTAAAAATAGGAATTAATCGCATATAGTTGTAATTGCTTGTTTTTCTCTGCCTTTAAGTATTATCTTAGGACTACATATTGTATTACAGTTATTAACTAACTATACATCTTTTGTAAAGTATCTGGCATTTTAATATGGTTGCTAAGTTTTCTGAATCCTCCAACAATGCTGAGTTTTGTGTTGGATCTGTGTTTCTTTAACTAAATGCTTCATGGCTCTTTGAAAATATGTGGTGACTCACCAGGTAAATATAAAGACTAGAAACTTGCATTTTTTTTTAAATGAGAGAATTCCTTGTGAATGGGGAAAGATCCATTTTTATAATGCTTTTTAAAAATCCATTTCCAAATGGATCATTATATTCTTTTATATTGATCTTAGATATGCTGATTCAGAAATTTAGTGTTTCTTTTCTCAGCCTGTATATGCTCTTTTTTTTGGGCAGGGAAGAGGAATAGTAGAAATTAATTGAATAAGAGATAGATCTATAAAGGATGTAGCAATATCTGGACAGCTATGATGGTTTGGTTTTTTTATACAGTATATTGCACAAAACAGGAGCTGAGCAGATTTAGCAGATACTATTTATGTCTAAATTTATGCATAAGACTGATTTCATTATTTGGGTTTAACTGATTGATTAATAATTAGTTGTTTGCTTATCCTGTGTTAAACTTTGGATATACTACAAATGTAGAAATTGGATTTTTTATTATTCTCCAAATATTCTGTGTACTTTCTTGTCTCTGTGTCTTTGACTATAGAATTTTTCTCATGCCTAAAATGACTTTCCCATTCTCATTTTCATATATTAGATTCCCACCTGTTTTTAAAGATCTATATTAAAGTTAATTAGAATTCACACCAAAGTCCTCCAGATATAGTACTCAATAATAATAACAATAATAGCTAGTATTTATATAGTACCTACTTATTTGCCAGGTATTGTGCTAAGCACTTCACAAACATTGTCTCATTTGAACCTCACAACAATCCTTGGAGAGGTTATTATATCTCCATTTTGCACATAAAGAAGCAGAAGTTAAATGACTTAACCAGGATCCTGAGTCCTTGCCCAGCATTCTGTCCATTCTACCTCTAGACATGGAGAGTGGGCTCCTGGGAAAGCTGTCAAAAGTAAAGTTTGGATACATTCTCAAGTAAAATTGGTCAGCTATTTGACTATAATCTGAGCAGACTTGTACTTAAGTTGGCTATTTGAGAGTATATGAAGAAGTTTAAAGTTAATCAGTTAACTTTCTTGGGTTAATATTAGAAAGACTTCCCTTGTATCTTGAAAACAAAATAGATAGTTTTGAAGTGAAGCATGCTGTGCCTCTGACTCTTTGAGCAGTCCAAAAAAAAAAAAAAAAAAAAAAAAAAAGCAGAATGATATGCTTCATTACCCTTATGCCAGCTAACCACTGGATAAATTTGTGGGATGATTAAAAGTATTCTTATTTGTATCTTTAGTCATGATCAGAGATTTAATCATTAAATCCAGAGCCGCTATCATTAAAAATAAAGATATTGATGCTTACACTGAAGAACTGCGCCATTTCTCTCAACATGAATTATTGAAGGATTGCCTTGTTTTTATAAATGTACATTTAAGTCCTCTAAAGAGTTCTTTAATAAAGCAAAGGTAATTTAAAAAAAAGCTTAAGACAAGACCCTGGTCAGTGAGATTGCATTACTATATATCATAGAAATCAAGAGAAGTGCTGATAACATACATGACTCTTTATATAACACCAAGAGCTCTTGGAAATAGAGCAGGGAAAAGTGGTATTTTTCCCCCTGAGAGTCACTGCTCAGGGTACAGATCTTTGTATCAACATTCTACTTGATGTTCAGGTTCTGCAAGAAAAGGGGCAAACTCCATCAGATAGTAGTAAAAGAAGCAACATGGCAGGTCACATTGCTTGATTTCAGCATTATTCAAGCAAAGCCTTAAGTACAGTGTGGATGTTCAAAGGACCACAGACTTCAGAGACAATTTAGTCCAACCTTCACATTTTACAGATGAGAAATCTGAGGCACAACTTGTCTAACAACTTGTCAAAGGCCAAATACCTAATAATCACCAGAGACCTGGTTTGAAGCCAGTTCTTCCCCTAGTGCCATGCTGTCTTCCATAGCCTACTTACATATACCGTACTTAGTAAAAAGGCTTAAAGCTTAAAACATAAAAAAAAGAAAAACAAAACAAAACAAAAAAAACTTAAGTTTGTGGCAACTGGTCTTATCACTTCCTGACAAAGAAAAGGAAAATGAAAGTGGTGTCCAATTTTATCTTTTTGGGCTGAGAGATCATTGCTTGCTCCTTGGAAGGAAAGAGCTGGACAGCATATTGAAAAGCAGAGTTATCACTTTGCCTACAAAGGTCTGAGTAGTCAAAGCTATGGCTTTTCCAGCTATGTATGTTTCAGTGGACATAGAGTCCACATGTATGACTGTGAGAGTCCAACTATAAGGAAAGCTAAGGGCACAGAATTAACTGTTTTTAATTGTGGTGCTGGAAAAGGACTTTTGAGAGTTCATTGGAGGGGCAGCTAAGTGGAGCAGTGGATAGAGCACCAGCCCTGAAGTCAGGAGGACCTGAGTTCAAATCTAATCTCAGACACTTAACATTCCCTAGCTGTGTGACCCTGGGCAAGTCACTTAACCTCAATTGCCTCAGCAAAAAGCAAAAAAAAAAAAAAAAAAAAAAAAAGAGAGAGAGAGAGAGTTCATTGGACAGCAAGGTGATCAAATCAGTCGATAATTAAATTATTTGTGCTATTCACTGGAAAGTCAAATACTGAAGCTGACACTTAAATACTTTGACCACATAGTAAGAAAATGGGATTCATCAGAAAAGATGCTAATGTTGGGAGTGATTGAAGAAAAAAGGAAAAAGGGATGGTAGAAGATAAGATAAATGGTGTCATAGAAACAATGAACATGAACTTGGACAGACTGAGAGATAGTAGGAGATTAAGGGTCCTAGAGTTGTATGTTCCTAGATGTCACAAAGACCTGGACAAAAATAAACAAATGAAAAACAAACCTTCCATAGTATTTTGAGATAAGGTCTTTGCCATAATTGAAGCTGTTTTACATTTTTTTTTAATCAAAAACATTATTTATTTATTTATTTATTTTGGTTATACATGTAAATTTTTTTTTTTTTTTTTTTTACAAACTTCCTTATGAATCATGTTGGGAGAGAAAAATCAGAACAAAAGGGAAAATCCACAAGAGAAAAAGAAAAGAAGAAAAGAAAAAATAAAATAAAAAGCTTGTGTTGATTTACATTGTCTCCATTGTTCTCTCTCTGGATGTAGATGGCATTTGCCATCCAAAGGTTATGGAGATTGCCTTGGATCACTGATCACTTGCATCAAATCTGTCATAGATCATTCCACAATATTGTGGTTACTATGCACAATGTATCCCTGCTTCTACTTGTTTTATTCAGCATCAGTTCATGTAAATATTTCCAGGCCTTTCTAAAATCATCTTGTTCATCATTTTTTATAGAACAATAATATTCCATTATCTTCATATACCACAGCTTATTCAGTGATTCCCCAATTGATGGGCATCTACTCATTTTTCCAATTCTTTGTCACCACAAAAAGAGCTGATACATTTTTGCACATGTGGGTCTTTTTCCCTCCTTTATGATTTCTTTGGGGTATAGACCCAGTAATGGCACTGCTGAATCAAAGGGTGTGCACAGTTTTATAGCTCTTTGAGCATAGTTCCAACTTCTTCTCCAGAATAGTTGGATCATTTCACAACTCCACCAAAAATGTATCAGTGTCCCAGTTTTCCCATATCCCTTCCAACATTTGTCATTATCTTTTCCCATCATCTTAGTCAATCCAGGAGGTGTGAGGTGGCACCTCAGAGTTGTTTTAGTTTGCATTTCTCTAATCAATAGTGATTTAGAGCATTTTTTTCAAATGACTATGGATGGCTTTAATTTCTTCATCTGAAAATTGTTCATATCCTTTGACCATTTGTCAATTGGGGAATGACTTGCAATCTTATAAATTTGGTACAGTTCTTTATATATTTTAGAAATGAAGCTTTTATCAGACACATTGGCTGTAAAAATATTTTTCCAGCTTTGTGCTCCTCTTCTAATCATGGCTGTGTTGGTTTGGTTTGTATAAAACCTTTTGATTTAATGTAAACAGTTGTCCATTTTGCATTTTATGATGCTCTCTAGTTCTTCTTGGAGCCCAAATTCCTCCCTTCTCCAAATATCTGATAGGTAAACTATTCCTTGCTCTCCTAATTTGTTTATAGTATCACCCTTTAAGCTTAAATCTTGTACCCATTTTGACCTTATTTTGGTATGGGGATATGAGATGTAGGTCTATGCCAAGTTTCTGACATATTTCCAGTTTTCCCAGCAATTTTTGTGAAATAGCAAGTTCTTATCCCAGAAGCTGGAATTTGGGGGTTTATCAAATACTATATTACTATAGTCATTGATTATCGTGTCATGTTTATCTAACCTATTCCATTGATCTATCACTCTATTTCTTAGCCAGTACCATATGTTTTTGATGACTACTGCTTTCTAATAGAGTTTTAGGTCTCTGTTTAGGTACTGTTTAGGTACTGTTAGGCCATCATTCTTTAGATTTTTTACCTTACTTTCCTTGAGATTATAATGATTCCTTGGAAGCTGCATTGTAAATGTGTAGGATAGATAGATATATATGTGTGTGTGTATACACATTTATATAAAGTAGTTTGTATTCATCTTGACATGGGGGGAGTACAAGAATCTTTTAGGAAGGAACTGGTTCATGCAAGCAGGAGTCAGCATGATACAGTAGATAGTATACTGGCTCATTAGTGCTCACTTCAGATTCCTTTGACCTGTCTGTGCTCACCTGTATGTAAAGCCTTCCTGGTCTGTACTGCCTAAAGCTGCTGAGCCTTTGACCTGCCAACTTCTGGGGACACATGTGGCTCAATACTGAAAGGTCTGGTATTTTATAGATCACTGAACTGCAAGAACCACTGACTCAGTGAGCTTTAAATAGAGAATAACTACTCTGTATTTCTCCTCAATCAGCCACACCTGTTAAGAAGGAAAGGGGGAACTTTCTTTCTGGAAAGGGGGAACTGGAGGTTCATTCTCTTCCTCCCCTTAGACAGCAATGGCAATAGTAAATATGTGGTAGTTACAGTACATGGCCTGACTGAAACTGGGTTTTGGACTGCCTCTTTTTCTGTTTGTTTCTGTCCTGAATATAAGTAACTGAGTAATTTAAATGCTGAGATATATGTTTTTAGCCTTGTAGGCAACTTTGAGAGCTTGAGAGGTTCAGAAATCCTTGGCCCCTCAGTCAAAGCTGACGAAAAGCCAGAGGACTTTTTACATTGGACATGATCATTAGCAGGGCATTGAGTCTTATACCTGACCTAGCTTGTCAGAAGACAGAAATCTGAAGAGAATTGTTTGGCTAATGAGAGCTAAAGTGAAATGTGAAATGTTGATTCAGCAATTTTGCTTCATGTTATGACAGATCTTTACCTCTAGGGAGAATGGCATAGTAATTAAAATTACTCTTACTTATTTAAATTTTTATTTCCATGTATATTCTTGTTAAATAGGACATAAATAGCTGTACAATGTACATTGTACATTGAATACCTTTCTACTCTCTGGGGACCTTAGACAGAAGCCAAATCTAGACTTCAGGTAATTTTTCCCAGGAAGAGGTATGGGAAAAAAAGTACAAGAAATATCCTGAACTCTCTGTTTAAATGGTCAAGATTTCCCATAACTGAAAACAGTCTGAGTGTGTGTGGGTTCCAAACTGAGAGGATTCCCTATATAGGGATAGAGAGAATTAGTTTTTAACTGCTAAAATGAGAGTGATTGGACTAGATGATCTCTGAGGTTCATTCAAGGTCATTGATCAAGATCTTTAATCCAGTGAAATTAATATTGAGAAAAAAATGCATTACTACTCTGTAGGGAAAGGGAGAGAACAAGTATTTATTAAGTGTTTTCTATGTGCCAGGAATTCTGCCTGTTTACTTAGCCACGTTATAAGAATTATCTCCTTTGATCTTTACAGTCCTAGTAAGTATATGCTATAGTCTAAGCCCAGGAAGTTTACATATTTTTGAGGGTTCTCCAAGAAATTGTGTGCCTAAAAGGCATAATCAATGTCATTTCTTCTGGATTCAGTTACTGTATTAATTAAAAGCATTTCTCCAAACTGAGAGTTCACTCTCCTTTTGCAAACACAAGGTCCTGGCAATAGTGGGTTCAGATTTAAAAGTTTAAATAAACAACCCATGCAGGAAAGTTCTGGCTCTTTGTGGAATCCTCATGAAGTTTGCTGTAAGAGCATTGGTGATGAATGAATTGCTCCAACATTCATCTGGAATGGCTCCCCACATGACATGGCTTCTTCACTGGAAAGGCAGCTCAGCTGGTCTTGCTCCTTATAGAGTGTGAAGTCTCAGATGGACTGGAGACTGTGGAGTTGGGGCAGCAATTTGTTCAGCTGCTGGGTGCTAGCTCCTTCTGGGCTAGGCTGCTTACTGTCACCTGAGATTCTCCACCACAGTGGAGAAGTTCATCACAAAATTATTTCTTAGTCCCCTTTCAACTCCTTGTGTTGCTAGTTCCAGCGGACACTGCCACTAATTCTGGTCACCAGTGGAATCCTATGGGACCTCAAGATTTCTCAGCTTCACGTGGTAACTAGGGCACTTCCCACTTGAAATATTCATTCACCCAAGATCAAGAGAGAACACAAAGAGACAGGTATCACTTGCCAGTGGACCCATGACAGCAAGGTAAAGGAATGTGGTTGGTGGCCCCTCCTCCACCCAGAAGCTCAAAGTAACCCAGTTTCACTCATTTCAAGGAAGGAATGAGATAGGTGGGTCACACCTTTGGTATTCTTATTCAGTTCCTGCTCAGCCATTCCTGAGTCATCAATTCTTTGGTTCACCAGATAATTAATTAGAAGACTTTTTGATAGTGTATAGTATAACCCCATCCTCCCAAGAATGGATGGCTGGAAATATACTCTCTCAGGTTTCCATGTGGTTAACATGGATTGGATTGGAATTGGAATTCCAATTGGATTGGAATTGGAAACAGCCAGAAAATATTCTAAAAGTTGGTATAGATAACCTGGAGTGAACTATGAAAAATGTTTAATTATAGCAAGCAGTAGCACTGAATCACTAATGGTATCATGCCTCAACCATTCAGATTTAAGAAGTACTTATCAAGCAATCAACAAACATTTACTATGTGCCAGAAATGATGCTAAGTGCTGGGACATATAAGAAGGAAAAGACAGTTCCTGTCCTCCAGAAGATTTAAACAAAATGGGGGAAGACAGTATGCAGACAAATATATGCAAAGAAAGCTAATAAAGAAAAAGTAAACTAGCTCTGTGACCCTGGGCAAGTCACTTAACCCCAATTGCCTCAGCCAAAAAAGGAAAGAAAAAGAAAAGAAAAGAAAAAGAAAAAAGTAAGAAGTAATTATGGGTGGGGTAGTAGAAGACCTGAATTTAAATATGTCCTCAGTTACTAGCTGGGAAGTCCCTATTGTGGGGGAGGGGTGCTAGACCCCCTCCCCCAAATTAACTGATCAGAGACATCTTTGGTTACAAAGAGAAAGCATTTATTTAGTCCCTGAAGGGAGAGGCCCAGCACACCCAGGAGGCATCCCAGCTCCCACCATGTGCTCAATCTGACCAGCAGGAAGTAGAACACCCAGTTAAATAGCAAAAGACCCAAGCCTTTTCATTAGATAGATTAAAAGGAAGTATTTTGACCAATGGTCACCAATGTTGTCTATTTCCTGTGGGTCACGTCACTTCCTGTAACTTCCTGTCACTGACTTGGGTCTGACCTTTAGAGACCTGGCCCAGAGATCATGTGACTTCCTGAAACCTGAGGCCCAAGACCTCATCTTCTGGCTCTGGGAATAGGGATCATGTGACTTAGGCCTAGTCTTATAAACTAGTCTCATAAACTGAGAAAGCTTCATCCAATCAGTCCCATTCACTCTTTACCTCAGTTTACTCATCTGGAAAAAGAGCAGGAAAAGGAAATAGTTTCAAATCACTCAGTACCTTTGCCAAGAAAACTGCAAATGGGGTTTGGACACAGCCAAAATCACCGAACCACAAGAAATGATTAACAGAGGAAAGGCACTGGACCCTTCCTTAATTGGCACTTAAAGGAAGTGAAGGAGGCCAGCAGTTGGAGCAGAGGAGGGAGACTGTTCCAGGCATGAGGAACAGCCAGAGAAAATGCCTGGAATTGAGAGATGGAGTGTCTTATTCATGCTATGAAGAATGCATGTTGGGGAGTAAAGTGTAATAAGACCACGTAAGACAAGGAATGTCAGGAAGAACACTGACCCATTGTTTCAGTTTCTAGGCCCAACTTTGCCACAAACCAACTGTGAGAACTTGGGAAAGTCACTTTATTCCTTTAAGACTGACTTTTCTCATCTGGAAATTGCAGTCCTGCAATTAATTTTCTCCCAATTTATTTTCCAGTGGTGTCTGGATGGTATAACAGAGCTGCTAGACTTGGAGTCAGATTTGGCTTTTTTCTCAGCTCATTCTTGGGACTACATATAGTCTAGAATCATAAAAATTTCAGCAGCTATAATTATTTGCCTTCCTGATTTTCTATTGTGCCAACTTATCAATTCTTACCTCTTGGTTAACCCTCACCAAGCTATATTTCTGCTCTGGTTCTATGATTACCGTATATCCAGGAAGGTAATTTCCCCACTATACATCATAGCCTTGGATGGATTCTCACTACTGCTCCTATTTTTTTCAACCTTCTTTTCTGACTTTATGAATTCTTAATCTCATCAGCCTTTTGTTCTTCCATCCTTCCATCAATTGTAGCTCCACTACAATGAGTATGCTGGGTACCTCAGTACTCACACAAAGATCATGATGAAGTCTCTACATTACTGTGAAGACTGTGAATTTCTTCAGCACCCTTCCTCTATTACTCGTAAGCTTGTCAGGATTATTCTTCTCTCTCTGCCTTCCCTCCTGATTAAAGATATTACAATATAATGGGCTGGACAGAGCTTCGTTCAGACATGGATCAATTTTATCTGCATATCAAGGGACCAAGAATATGGTTTAACTGGTAGCTGAGAAAATGACATGATCTCCTGGTCTTAGTCTCTGTTAGATGCTGAGCCTTTTTCTCAGTTCACTCATTTACATGGACATGTGGGAAAGATAAAAGGAGAATCCTCTACATTAAAAACTGGGTAAATCTGATGCCCCAGAACCATTTGGTAATTAGGTAATTACATGATAAGATGGTAGTTCCTGGATGGTGTAGTAGGAATTGTTGCTAGACTTGGAGTCAGGAAGACCTAAACAAATTACTTAATTTTGCTCAGCTCTAGTTTTCTGTAAAATGGGGATAATAATAGCACCTACTTCAAAGGACTGTTATGAGGAACAAGTATAAAGAACTTTTTGGGTCTTAAAGCATGCCATAAATGTTAGCTATTAGTATTGTTATTATTACCACCTGCATGATCTTGGCAATTTCATTTTACTTCTCTACTAGTCCTCAAATTAAAAAGAGGGAAGATGCCTTTTTCAGAGGAATTGATATCTGGGCAAATCTGTCCAACAAAACTGTAAATTCTAAAGAACAGAGACTGTTATTATTTCTTCTTTGGTACTTCACAGTGTACTATTGCAGTACTTGACACATAGCATGATTAATTTAAGTTTCGTGAACTTCAGTACAATACATGAAAATTAAACATGGACATTATTAATTTTCTTCAATAAATTTTTTATCTTCCTGATGTCAGATTTAAAACATGCAGAGTTTTGGTCTTTTTTTTAAATTAAAGTTTTTTATTTTCAAGATATATGCATGGATAATTTTCAACATTCACTCTTGCAAAATCTTCTGTTCCAAATTTTTTCCCTCCCTTCTCCCCACTTCTTCCCCTAGATGACAAGTAATCCAATATATGTTAAACAGGTGCAGCTCTTCTATATATATTTCCACAATTATCATGCTGCCCAAGAAAAATCAGATCAGAAAGAAAAAAAAATGAGAAAGAAAACAAAATGTAAGCAAGCAATAACAAAAAGAGTGAAAAAACTATGCTGTGGCCCACACTCAGTTCCCACAGTCCTCTTTCTGGTTGCAGATGGCTCTCTTCATTGGAACTGGCCAATTCATCTCATTGTTGAAGAGAGCCCCGTCCATCAGAATTGATCATCTTATAATCTTGCTGTTGCCGTGTGCAATGATCTCTTGATTCTCCTCATTTCACTTAGCATCAGTTCATGCAAGTCTCTCTAGACCTCTCTGAAATCATCCTGTTGATCATTTCTTATAGAACAATAATATTCCATAACATTCATATACCATAATTTATTCAGCCATTCTCCAACTGATGGGCATCCATTCAGTTTCCAGTTTCTAGCCACTGCAAAAAGGGCTGCCACAAACATTTTTGCACATGTGGGGCCCTTTCCTTCCTTTAAGATCTCTTTGGGATATAAGCCCAGTAGAAACACTGCTGGGTCAAAGGGTATGCATAGTTTGATAGCCCTTTGGGCATAGTTCCAATTTGCTCTCCCAGAATGGTTGGATCTGTTCACAGTCCCACCAACAACGTGTCAGTGTCCCAGTTTTCCCACATCCCCTCCAACATTCGTCATTATCTTTTCCTGTCATCTTAGCCAATCTGACAAGTGTGTAGTGGTACCCCAGAGTTGTCTTAATTTGCATTTTTTCTGATCAATAGTGATTTAGAGCAGCTTTTCATATAACTAGAAATGGTTTTAATTTTTTCATCTGAAAATTGCCTGTTTATATCCTTTGATTATCAAATGGTGAATGGCTTGCATTCTTATAAATTTGAATCAGTTCTCTATATATTTTAGACGTGAGACTTTTGTCAGAACCCTTGAATATAAACATTTTTCCCCAGTTTATTGCTTTCCTTCTAATCTTGTCTGCATTGGTTTGGTTAGAGTTTTGGTCTTTCAAAAAAGATTATGATGAGATGAGCATTAAGAGATTTTTTCAATATAATCATGTAAAAATTCTTGATATCTCAGTTTTCAAAATCTCATATAACTGCATTCATCAAATTCTTCATGTGTCAGAAAGGAGTTAGTCCGATAGAGCAAAAACCTTAGCTATAAGATGAATGTGATGATGTGAATAGTTCTAGATGAAAAAGAATGTATTTTAGTATCAGATCATTTGCAAAGTTGGAAATGACTTGACTAGTATCTGTGAAATTTTGCAAGTTTCACTGCACAAAACTCCACCCCAGAAGACTGAACAGTTAAAATGAATTATTTTCCTTGTTAATAAACTGGTTAAAGAAATTAGCATCAGCTTATTACATAATTTGCATTCATAGAGTAAAGTAATTCAGTGGCACATTGCTATCTGACAAAATAGATATTTCAGAATGTTAATAAACGTATAGCTAAAATGAGGCAGTGATTTAAAGACATCTTTAAAAATTAGGCAATTAGCAATGTATCCTTTCCCAACACTTTGAATGTTCTTCTTCTTGACAGATAGACTTAGAAAAGATTGTGGGGGGGGAGAAGGGGAAAATAGAGGGGAGAGAGAGAAACAGAGACAGAGACAGAGAGAGGAGAGAGGGAGGGAAGGAAGGAAGGAGAGACAAAGACAGAGAGAGCACAGACTTTGACTTTTCTCTACCTATTCCACAAGCAGTTGATTAGATCATGACAGTGTTCCTAACTGCAGATAAAACCTTGAACATATAATTATGTTTTCAGGTACATCTAAATATTATACAAACAGGAACAGTTATAAAAGTTTATGGAGTGAGGTGGAGTGGTAGACAAAAATTCCTCTTTGAGAACTGCTTTGTTACCGTGGAAATGTTCATTTTATGTTTCCACAGCCCTAAACTTCCTTTTTGTACACATTTTTAGAACTTGAGGATAAAATATAGTTTGGGACAGAGAATTTATCATGTCAAATTGGACTCAAACTAAAAGTATCTTGATTTTTTTCATTAGAAGATGGTCTGTCCAGAATAAAAACATCAGCCAGCTAGAGACAGGAGAATATCATCTTACATTCCAAGCTTTTTTTTTTTTTTTTTCTTTTTCTTGAAAGTGAAGACAGCTATTTAAATGATCTAATTTGAGACTTGCCCTTAGCAAACACACAGAATGTTCCTTAATCTAAGTTCAATTTTTGTTTGTTTATGGTTTTTGTTCTGTATATATTCAAACTCTATTTGGTGACCACCTGCACTCTAGTATCTAAAAGGATACCTTCTTTGCAGATTTGGAGAATTAAAATAAATTACCTAATGGAATTAAGTAAATTTAAATCCAGAAATGATACAGATTCCAGAGTTCATTTATCTAAGACAGAGTTATAAAAACAACACCCTTACAGGTTGTAGTTTCTGAAGGAAACTATATGAACTTCTTCATGGTGCTGACCTCCAATGGTTTTAACTGAGTATCTGAATGCTTACTCTGACATTTCCCAGAGGCTACGGGAATGAATGCTCTAAAGCTAAAAATAGCTATTCTACAGTTTCTTAGCTGTTTCTGGAGGAGGGAACAAGCTGGTAGAAAAATGAGCTTGATATCTCAGGCCTACTTCCACTAGATCTCCAGGTGACCTTGAGTTGCTTCAGTAGTTGGTAAGCATCCAGTTACAAAAGGTCGATGAGAGGTAAAACATGAGAAAACAGTAGCAGAGCAAGAACAAAGTACTTGTATTTTTTTCCCCTAAAGACATGTCCAGAGAAAGGAAGCAAAGGTAGGTAACTGAGGATAGATTTTTAAAAAGTAGTGCAGACCTGTAAGAAAAAGAGGAATGCTAAAACCTCCAGATCATCTAAGTGTGGCAGTGAATGGGATTGGGGGATGGAGTAACCCAAAGTACCATTGTTTCAAATAAAACAAAATAAAGATAGAACTACTTGACTCCTGTTTTCTTTTTTCTCTACCAAGGGAAAAATATTTTCAGGAGGGGAAATAAAAAGGAAACAAATAAAAAAAGATTAGCAAGAAACTAAAACCCTAGATATTTGTGAAGAAAATACCTAACTGTCCTCAACTAGCTCAAGTTAACAAATCATACAAACAGCATTCCAGAGTATTGAAAGAATTTGTGGATAGGATTGCTGGTTCACTATCATGGATCTTTGAAAAATCATGGAAAATCAGGGGTGTATGTCAAGGAGAAATGGAGATATTCCAGTTTTGAAAAGGTAAATTCTCCTATCTATAGACTGATTGATCTAATTTCAATTCTCTGGGAAAATTCTAGAATATTGTCAAAGAAGTGCCTGACTTCATAATAGGCCCAATGAGGTATACCAAAGAAGAAATGATAATCTCTGTTCTTAGAGTTTACAATCTTGTTGGATAGATTTATCCAAATATCAATTTTTTTTTTAGAAAGGCATCTCCCCTCTTTTAGTTTGAGGACTAGGTCATACAGGTGGCAATAAGAGCAATAATAAGAGCTAAAACTTAGAGTGCTTTAACATCTGCAAAACACACTTGATTCTCACAACAATCCTGTGAAGTCGATGCTATTGTTATATCCATTTTACAAAAAAGAAAACTAGAGCTGAGCAAAAGTAAGTATTTGTCCAGGCTCACATGGTTAGCTGAGGGTCCGTAGCTAGGTCTACCCTGACTCCATGTCTACTGACTATTTTCTCATGTCAGGATTCCAACAACTTATGCATCCTGCTTATGTAGCTCATTTCACTGTACCATTCATGATCCTTTACGCCTTCATAGCCAGTGCCATATCAGCTTCACATTTCAGGATACTTAAATTCTGGAACTTGTCATAAGTTATAAATTTTTGAGACTTCTGAGAACTGGCGCTTTAACTAATGGCTTTAACCTGGTGTCTCTCTTTCCTACATGGAAAATAGTTCTTTACATTTTTTAGAAACATCATTTATTTAATTTTTTCCATTTCATTCAGCCCATTAACTTTCTCCTTGCTAACCAATAGCCCCTACTCTTGACTCCAGGGCTTTTAGATTATTCAAATCTATACTTTTTAATCATGAATATTCTCTCTGAGAAGCTAAGATAGCTATTCTATCTGAGAGGTCCTGGCTATCCAAAGTATCAGTGTCACAAAAAATGTAATGAATTTTAATTTAATAAAAGATGACTGATTGGCAGTGTGACCGTCATTTCCAAATCCCAAAATCTCCCAAAAATCTCCCAAAAAAGTCTCCCAAAATCGAAACCAAAAGTACTCCAATAAATATTTTGGTGTACATGGGAATTTTCTTATCAATTACCTCCTTGGGGTATATGCCTCATAGTGAAATCTATGGGTCAAAAGATGTGGACATTTCAGTAATTTTACTTGAATTTTACTTTTCCAATTTTTTAAAAAATAATTCATAATGCCACCAAAAATGCACTAAAATATCTATTTTCCTACAACCCCTCCAACAGTGATAAATCCCATTTTAGTATCTTTGCCAATTTTCTGGATGTAAAATCAAACTTCAAGATTGCTTTGATTTGCATTTTTCTTAAAATTAATGATTAGAAGCATTCTTTCAGATGGTTAGTTAATATTTTATAATTCTTTTTAAAGAACTGTTTGTTTATATCTTTTAACCACTCATTTCCTGAGAAATAGTCTTAATAAGTATTACATTTTTATTAATAGTTTGTATATCTTGAATAGCAAACCCTTATCAGAAAAATTTGATAAAATAATTTTCCCATTTGATCATTTTCGTTTTGCCTGCTTAGAAATTTTTTAGTTTCATGAAATCAACATTATTTATTTTGTCTTTTGTGATTGCTTTCTCTTGGTTGGTTAAGAATGTATTTTCTACCCAAGATTCTGAAAGTTATATGATCTACTTATCTTCTAATTTTTTTTAATGGGATGATCTTTAATATTGAGGTCATGTATCTATTGTGAATATGTTGTGGCTATTGTGTAAAGTGATGGCCTAGTCTCATATATGTCAGGTTTTCCAACAATTCTTATCAGATGGGGTGCTATTTCCTAAATAATTTATGTGTTGGAGTTTATTGAACATTGGGTAAATTAATTAAAATATTTATGATTCTCTCACTTAGTTTTTTCCATTGACCTACATTCTTATTTTTAAAAAACAATATCAATTTTTTTTTTGGTGACTGCTGTTTTATAATGTTATTTGTGGTCTGGAAAAACTATTCCCCCTTTATTTCATAACTTTTTCCTTATTTCCTTTGATAATTGAAATCTTTTGTTTCACTAAACAGAGGTTATTATATTATGAATTTTATAGCATTAAAATTGTAAATTAACTCTGGTGGTATTATCATTTTTATTATATTGAAATGGACCAGCCATTAGCTAGCACTTAATAAGCTCTTTAAGTTGTTCTTCATTAGGAAAGGGCCCCACATGTGCAAGAATGTTTGTGGCAGCTCTTTTTGTGGTGGCTAGAAACTGGAAACTGAGTAGATGCCCATCAATTGGAGAGTGGCTGAATAAATTATTGTATATGAATGTTATGGAATATTATTGCTCTGTTAAGAAACGACTAGCAGGACGATTTCAGAGAGGCCTGGAGAGACATGCATGAACTGATGCTGAGTGAGATGAGCAGAACCAGGAGATCGTTGTACATGGCAACAACAGTACTATATGAGGATCAGTTCTAATGGACATGACTCTCTTCAACAATGAAATGCTTCAAACCAATTACAATTGTTCAGTGAAGAAGGCCATATACACCCAGAGAGAGGGATGTGAAATGTGGACCACAACATAACATTTTCACGTTCTCTACTGATGTTTGCTTGCATTGTATTTCCTTTATCAGATTATTCTTTCTTATAGATACGATTTCTCCTGAACAAAAAAATGATGTGTGGCAATAACTATACATATATTCAATTTAAGTATTCTAACATAATTATCATGTAGTGGATATCCTGCTATCTAGGGGAGGGGTGGAGAGTAGGGGGGAAAAATTTGTAACAGAAAGCTTTGTAAGGGTTAATGTTTAGGAGTTACCCATACATATGTTTTGCAAATAAAAGGTATTAATAAAAAAATCTTCATTTCTTTAAAGAGCATTTTCTAATTTAATCTATAAAACTGTGCTTTGGTAGATTAATATTCAAAAAATTTATTCATTTATTTTGAATTCTATTTCCTTTTCTCTTATTACCTTTTAATTATTATGTAGAAATGTTATTAGTTTATGTGGATTTATTTCTGGCTTGCAACTTTGCTAAAGCTTATTATTGTCTCAATTAATATCCTTGCTGATTCCCTAGGATTTTCTAGGTAAGCACTGATCTCATGAACAAATAAAGAGTTTCTCCTTTGCCTATATCTTTAATTTCATTCTCTTATCTTTTGGATAAGTTTGCAATTTTAGAATTATATCAAACAATACTGAGGAGAGTACACATTCTTGCTACATTTATTGGGAAAACTTTCAATATGCATACAATGCTTGCTTTTGGTTTTAGATACATATTTTTTATTATACCAAAAAAAAGTTTCTCTATTACTTTGGATAATTTAAGAATTCTATTTGTAATCCTGTTAGTTTGGATATTTCATGTTTTTTAAGGTATTACTGTATTCCTTTCATGCTTTCAGTTAGCTTATAACTGTATAGAAGATTCTGATGATTATTTAAAATACCTTCTGGTTTTATTGTGATTCTATTTTGTTCATTTAGTAGTTTATTGATTTGATTTTCTGCATATTTTAAATAAGACAGTTTAAAAGTTTTTAAAATCAACTCTGCCAGTCTTTTCAAAGAACCAACTTTTAGTTTTGATTTATAATTTCTGTCTTCTTTTTGGTTTCCAATTTAAGTACTTCTCCAATTTTTCAGTTTCTCCTCTTTTATACTTGTTTTGAGTTTATTTGTCAGATTTTCCAAGTTTTAAAAATGAATATGCAGTTCCATAATTCTCTCCTTTTCTATTTTGTTAATTTATGGTTTGGGGGATATAATTACTCTACTGTCTTGCCCCACCCTAATGTTGCTTTAGATATATCCCAGAAATTTATCTTTCACATAATTATTATTTTTATATTTTGTTTTTTAACCCATTCTTTTTTTCTTTTCTTTTTTGTTTTTGTTTTTTGTTTTATTAAAGCTTTTTATTCACAAAACATATGCATGGGTAATTTTTCAACATTGACCTTTGCAAAATCTTCTGTTCCAAATTTTATCCTCCTCCCCCCCAATCCCATACCCTAGATGGCAGGTAGTCTAATACATGTTAAATATGTTACAATATAGGCTAAATCCAATATATGTATACATAGTTATACAGTTATCTTGCTGCACAAGAAAAATCGGATTAAGAAGGGGGAAAAAAACTGAGAAAGAAAACAAAATGCAAGCAAACAATAAGAGAGAGTGAAAATGCTATATTGTGGTTCACCCTCAGATCCCACACCTCTCTCTGGGTGTATATGGCTTTCTTCATCACTGAACAATTGGAACTGGTTTGAAACATCTCATTGTTGAAGAGAACCATGTCCATCAGAACTGATCATTATATAGTCTTGTTGTTGCCATGTACAATGATTTCCTGGTTCTGCTCATTTCACTTAGCATCAGTTCATGTGAGTCTCTCCAGGTCTCTCTGAAATCATCCTGCTGGTCGTTTCTTACAGAACAATAATATTCCATAACACACTCATGTACCATAATTTATTTAGCCATTCTCCAATTAATGAGCATCCACTCAGTTTCCAGTTTCTAGCCACTACAAAAAGGGCTGCCACAAACATTCTTGTACATGTGGGTCCCTTTCCTTCCTTTAAGATCTCTTTGGCATATAGGCCCACTAGAAACACTGCTTGGTCAAAGGGTATGCACAGTTTGATAACTTTGTGAGCATAGTTCCAAATTGCTCTCCAGAATGGTTGGATCCATTCAGAGTTCCACCAACAATGTATTAGTGTCCCAGTTTTCCCACATCCCCTCCAACATTCATCATTATCTTTTCTTGTCATCTCAGCCAATCTAAAAGGTGAGTAGTAGTATCTCAGAATTGTCTTAATTTGCATTTTTTCTGATCAATAGTGATTTGGAGCACCTTTTCATATGACTAGAAATAGTTTCAATTTCTTCATCTGAAAATTGTCTGTTCATATCCTTTGATCATTTATAAGTTGGAGAATGGTTTGAATCCTTATAAATTTGAGTCAATTCTCTATATATTTTAGAAATGAGGCCTTTATCAGAATCCTTAAATATAAAAATGATCTCCCAATTTATTGCTTCTCTCCTCATCTTGTCTGCATTAGTTTTGTTCGTACAAAAACTTTCTAACTTAATATAATCAAAAGTATCTATCTGGTATTCAATTGTGTTCCAGTTCTTCTTTGGACACAAATTCCTTCCTTCTCCACAGATCTGAGAGGTAAACTAACCTATGTTCCTCTAATTTGCTTATAGTATCACTCTTTATGTCTAAATAATGAATCCATTTAAATCTTATCTTGGTATGTGGTATTAAGTGTGGTTCGAGCCCTAATTTCTTCCATATTAGTTTCCAATTTTCTCAGCAGTTTTTTTCAAATAGTGAGTTCTTATCCCAAAAGCTGGGGTCTTTGTAACCTCATTCTTTTTTTTTTTTAAAAGGACTTCATTGTCTTTATTTGATTTTCATTTGTGCTCTCTGATAGCAGTTTTTGGTATGTTATGGCTTTTAACAATTTTTTTTTACATTTACTTGCAACATCTTTTTGTCCTAATAAGTGGCACGTGGACAATTTTCAGTAAAATTTCCATATGGTGCTGAGAAATATGTATGTTCTTTAGTAGTCCCATTTAGGACATGCTAAGTTTTTCAACTGCTATCTCCAGTGGTTTGTCCAATTCTGTATGTTTCCCTTTTGATATTTCTATTAGATTTATTGAAATTTTAGATAGGCATTAAAGTATATTTTGCTACGGTTACACTTTTGTTGGGTTACTATTGTATTGTATTGTATAGGTATTGTATTGGAGCTAATTTTTCCTTTCTAAATTTAGATGCTAAGGTCTGGAGTGTATAAATTTAATACAGATCTTGATTTGTTGTCTATGCATTCTTTCAGCATAACATAATGTCTTATTTATTTCTACTTCTATTGTATATTTTTGGTTTTGTCTTATCTCATAGTATGATTGCAATTACTGCTTTTTTTAAGATTCACCTGATGCAATTTTTTCCAGACTCATTATATGAGTCTCTGTGTATTTCTATGCTTTATAGATATGTTCCCATAAGTAACAATGATTTTTTTAATCTACTCTTTTGCTTTTTATTTTCATTTTATTGCATTGTTTAATTAATTTATATTTACAGTTAGGTTTATATTTGCCTTCATTTGTATCTCTAGTATTGCTCTTTGCCCGGCTACTGAATTCAATTTTTTGTTGTTGTTTCTCCAAAGTCATACCATCACATTTTTGTAACCTTCACAGCTTCTGTGTTTGAGGCACTAACTTTTGGAGTTTACTTCTTGCTGATATCTTTAGGCACAGCCATTATCTGGGCATTTTGAGGCCCAGGAATTGGACTAACTTCAAGACTTCAGAAAAAAGGAAAATTGGTGGCTATGGAGAAATGTGAAACTCCAAGAGAAAGGATTGTGGAGGAAAGATGGGTTCAGGAGAGCAATGCTAGTTACAATTATACATAAGAGGAAAAAAAAGAGTCAACAGGAGAGAAAAGTGGAGGAAATTCCCAACTGCAGAAGTTTCTTGAAGCTACCCATCTCAGTGGTCTCCTAACCATTGCCTTCTGAAATCCACATAGGGAGGAGGACAAAACCAGTATAGGGCTGGCAAAATCAGGGAACAATAACAATAATAATGAGCTTTCGGAGACTCCTTTCAGTGCAATGTCTCTGTAGTGTTGTGGGGCTTGATGTAAACAGCTAAATGACTTTAGCACACAGGTGTTCCCAGAGGAGCTTACCACCTACAAGGAACCCCCAAATCTAAACTCTGCATTAGGCCTTCTCCATCATCATAGCAGGTATCTTTGGCAAGATTACTTACCTTGATCTTCTGCCTCATCTGATGTTTATTACTAGATTATTGAGTAGGATTCTTTCTGTTGTTATAATTTCCAGGGAATTCTGAACCATCTTGATGTATAGATGGGAAAATACCTTGCTATAAAGAGCCTATCAGGTGTTTTGTTTTGTCATCATTTTTTTTTGTAGTCACTGAAAAATCTCAAGGTCTTTTAGAGTTATTACTTCCATTTTCTTTTGTTTAACCTTCTTCAAAACAACTTGCAGCCTGTCATTCAATTGAAACGTCTCTCTCCAAAAATGAACAATAATCTTTTAATTGCCAACTCTAATGGCTTTTTCTCACCATCTCTCTACAGACTTTGACACTGTCTAATCGATACTCTCCTCTCTCTAGGTTTTCATCTCTTGGTTCTCCTTCTACTTTTCTATTTCTTAGCCTCTTTTGTTGTATTTTCATCTGGACTGCTGAACTTGGGGTATTCTGTAATGTTCTATTCTCAGACCTTTTCTCATCCCACTCTATATGGTTGCACTTCATAATTTATCATATGGCAACTGCTCCTATGTGGCAGCTAGTTGGGGTGATCCAACTAGGCAAGCTTAATCTTGAGCCCCTGGGTGACTCTTGTGTTTTTTCATTTCTTAATTTGATTATATGTGAATAAATAACAATCTTGAGATTGATAGGCTTAGTCTTGGAGGCAGTTTCAAGTTCAAAACTTTGGAGATCCTAGATCCATTGATCAGAGCTGACTGGGAGCAAGGGGGGTTTCTGAACTGATAAAGGCAGTTCCTTAAAAGAGAAGGAATCACAATTTATCCAGGCATCCCTGTGAGCACTCCTCAGGAAGTTCTGTCCAATTTCTTCTGGGTCCTTAAGCTAAAGGGTACCTAAAATTTATCCCAAAGGATCATTGTCATTACAAGGGCAATTTAAATGCAATTTCTTACTTAACACCTTGCTAGGATAAGTGGGGCAACTTAAATAAATTATACTCAGAAATCTCAAGGAGGTGTAGGGCTCATAAAAAAGGAGTAAACATCCAGTGTTGGTTACTCATGGTTTCAAAGTCAGCAAGCTAACCTTAAACCATGGAGCAGACGAGCTCTCTGGACTCCTGTCACAAGTGGTGGCAAGCATTCTAAATCTGCTTAAAGGTAAAATAAAAATATGAATATTTATGTATCATAACATGTTGTCTAGAGGAAATTGTCAGTATGTTGGAATGCATCCATTTTGCTAATAAAGAAATTATTGTATACTAATTACATCACTTGGTTGCAAAAGATCATTTGTTTAATTCAGCTCAGATGCTGGGTCAGAGCTTATGAACAAGTCTGTAACTTGTTTATGTAATTCCAAATTGCTTTCCAAAATGATTTGGCCAATTCATAGCTCTGTTAGTGGTGTTTTGGCATGCTTATTTGCCCACAGCTTACTTACCACTGAATATGTAGGTCTTTTATTATATTTGTCAGTTTGTGTTCTTTAGAAAACTGCTTATTCATTTTGACGCAGATATACCACTACAAGATTTTTAACTGAAGTTTTTTGACAGCAAGGAAAGTACTATATGTTCAGAAATATTCATGGTAGGGCTATTTATATGTTTCCAAAAACTAGGGAATGGCTGAACCAATTGAAGTTTAGTAATGTTATGGAATTTTGCTGTGAAATAAAGAAAAGTAAGTACAAAGAGCTCAAAGAAATTTGGGAGGATTTTTATAAAAATTTCCATAGTAAAGAAAGCAAAACCAAAAGAGAACAATATACCCACTAACATTAAATTCCAATAAAATTCTGGACAAATATAATGGAAAACATTGATACTTGCTAAAGTTAAAACACACACCCTTCCTTTTAAAAAATAAGTAAATTACAAGAATGTGAGATCAGATCTACCACTAGTTATAATCACTTTTTTATGCTTTTTAATGCTTTTTTTCAACATAACAATTTGGGAGAAATATATTGTGTTTGTGTGTTTGCATAAGCTGGCATGCAATAAAATTTTATCAAAACCAAATTATGTATTAAAAATATTAAGTACCATGCTGAAAAAACTTTGTTTTGCATTGATGATACAAAAATACAATAGGCATTTTGCTCTTAAGAAGTTTTGAGGCTAATGGGGAAAGATGCACACAAATACCTATGATATATAAGAGAATAAGATAAGTAGAAAAAGACATAAAACTTAAGGTCTCTATTATAGACAGCTTGCTTTTTTCCCCTTGAAATTGGCTTTGTGTTTCTTATTCAGACTCAAAATGTAGCAGCTTCTTAAAAGCCCATTACCACTAATGATTGGCATTGGAATTTTAAACTGCTTCATTTTTGACTTGGGTCAATTTGCCCCTTCATAGACAATCTGGGAACCTTTCTCCCCATATTTCTGGGATTGCACCATATTGGTGCTAGACTTAGTGCAGATACCCACTCATCATCTTAGTCCCCAGCAATTCAGAATTTCAAAGTTTAAAGTGATCCATAATCATCAGCATCCCTGGTAGCAGGGATTATAAGCACATACACTTTTCCAGATTTTAAAAAACACTAATAAATAAAACTTGTAGCTTTAAAAAAAGAGGGGGGCAAAGAAAGCACTGTGGCAAGCTTGAGAAAGGAGAGATTGCTTTCATCTGGCATGGAGTCAGGAAAAGATTTTGTGGAGGAGTTAGTACCTAAGAAGGAAGGGAAGGATTTCAACAAACGGGCAATTCCATTTTGAGAATGAAGGACAGCATGAGTTAAGACAGAGATGGGAAAGGGTACCAAATGTTGATATGTCAGTCTATTTTGGAGGCATATTTTCTTTTGCCTTCTTTATCTTTCTTTGTTATTATTTTTTCATCATAACTAATATGGAAACACGTTTTATAAGACTTCACATATACAGCATATACAATAACATATTAATTGCTTTCTCAGTAGGTGGGGGTGGGACAAGAGAGAGAATTTTTGAATGAAAATAATGTTAAAACATTTCAAAAAATTTTTTTGGCTTATGTATTTTGGTTTTTTCACACCTCTCATTTTCAAATGAATACCTTCTTCTTTCCCCCACCCATTACAACAATTTTAGTATACTTTAAGTGTAAAAATGAAAAAAATATTGCCCAATAGAATCATACCTTTTGGAGCATAGAGATATTCTTGCATTTTAAGTCTGTTTTGGCAGAATACAAACTTTTACAGGTCCTACCAAGTGGAAAGGTCTTTGAATGAGTTTAATAATGATCTCTATGTCTTTCATCAGTGATTAGTCTCACTGAGTACAGAGAGGCTATATACAAGATGATGAATTTTTCAGGCCATCTGCTAAAGAATAGATAGATTGTCATCTCTGTGTATCAAATAGAGGCAAAAACTCTCTGAACATGTTCCCTTTATTAACAAGGCCAGCATTTGTCAATAAAAAGGATCGATGGATCCTCACTAACCAAAGACCTAATATTTCAATTTATTGATAGGTACTTTCTTGTTTCACTCAACATTTAATAATATCTTGCATTTGTGTAATATAATGCTTTTCATTCATTTAAAATAGTAACTTCATTCCCCTCCTATCTGTTTTTTTCTTTTGGGATTTCCATATCATGATCCTTCATGGTAGCGTCCCCTCCATAACTTTTTCAGCTCCTTTTTTTGGGGGGGGGTGTTGTCTTCCTCCAGTAGAATATGAGTTCCCTAAGGACAGGGCTATCCTTCTTTTTGCTTGTCTTTCTATGCTCAGTGCTTAGCCCTTAGTGTTGCCTTGCTTTTCAAGGAGCTTTCAATTTAGTAGAATTGAAAAGATATGTACCTCTATTATGTACCTGATGGAATTGCTTCCTTAAAATATGGTGTCAAGCAAAATGACATTCTGGAGTAAAATCTCTCCATAAGATAGATTTGTATATATATATGCAAAATACATGTATATATATGTATTATGAGTTTTTTTATTAAAGCTTTTTATTTTCAAAACATATGCATGGATAAATTTCAATATTCACCCTTGCAAAACTTTATGTTCCAAATTTTTTCCCTTCCTTCCTCCATTCCCTCCCCTAGACAGCAAGTAATCTATGTGCAATTCTTCTATACATATTTCCACAATTATCATGCTGCACAAAAAAATCAGATCAAAAAGAAAAAAAATGAGAAAGAAAGCAAAATGCAAGCAAACAACAAAAAGAATAAAAATCCTATATTGTGGTTCACACTCAGATCCCACAGGCCCTCTCCCTGGGTGTATATGACTTTCTTCATCACATGAACCACGGAAAGAATTTGAAACATCTCATTGTTGAAGAGAACCATGTTCCTCAGAATTGATCATCTTATAGTATTGTTGTTGCCGTGTATAATGATCCCCTGGTTCTGCTCATTTCACTCAGCATCAGTTCATGCAAGTCTCTCCAGGCCTCTCTGAAATCATCCTGCTGGTCGTTTCTTACAGAACAATAATATTCCATAACATTCATATACCATAATTTATTCAGCCACTCTCCAATTGAAGGGCATCCATTCAGTTTCCAGTTTCTAGCCACTACAAAAAGGGCTGCCACAAACATTCTTGCACATGTGGGGCTCTTTCCTTCCTTTAAGATCTCTTTGGGATATAAGCCCAATAGAAAAACTGCTGGGTCAAAGGGTATACACAGTTTGATAACTTTTTGGGCATAGCTCCAAATTGCTCTCCAGAATGGTTGGATCCGTTCACACACCAACAATGCATCAGGGTCCCAGTTTTCCCACATCCCCTCCAACATTTGTCATTATCTTTTCCTGCCATTTTAGCTAATCTGAGAGGTGTGTAGCGGTACCTCAGGGTTGTCTTAATTTGCATTTTCTGATCAATAGTGATTTGGAGCACCTTTTCATATGACTAGAAATAGTTTTAATTTCTTCATCTGAGAATTGTCTATTCATATCCTTTGACCATTTATCAATTGGAGAATGGCTTGAATTGTTATAAATTTGAGTCAATTCTCTGTATATTTTAGAAATGAGACAATCAGAATCTTTGAATGTAAAAATGTTTATTGCTTCCCTTCTAATTTTGCCTGCACTAATTTTGTTTGTACAAAAACTTTTAACTTAATATAATAAAAATTATCTATTTTTTATTCAACAATGAATTCCAGTTCTTCTTTGGCCACAAATTTCTTCCTTCTCCACATATCTGAAAGGCCAACTATCCTCTGTGAAGATGCTTACTCTTTGCTCATTGGTTAGACCCTCTCATGGGAGATGTTTACTTCTTAAATACTGGCCAAATTTTGAGAAAAACAAGAAATAGAAATATGGAGCTTTCTGGCATCCTGTTTTCTAGGACCCAAGCTCCTTGCACCTGAGTGTTAACCATATCCTATTTACCCAAGTCCCTTGTGCCTGTCCTGGTGGGCAACAACAACTTGTTTTGATTCCCCTTCCTTTAATACAAACAGAGATCCTGCTGGGGCTCATTCTACATGCACCAGGAAGATCTATAATGCATGCTTAGCCCCCGTGTGCGTGTGTGTGTGTTGGGGGGAGGGTTCCTGACTATTCATGTTACCTATTGATAAGGAATCTGAGTTTCAGAGAATGTAAATGACTTGTTTAGGACCACACAGCTTGTTTTTTTTTTTTGGGGGGGGAGTTATTTTAGCATTTAAAATTTTTATTTCTTTTTTTTTCTTTGTAAACTTTTATTTTATTTTATTTTTTATTTGCAAAACATATGTGTGGGTAATTCTTCAACATTAACCCTTACAAAGCTTTCTGTTACAAATTTTTCCCCCCTACTCCCCACCCCTCCCTTAGATGTCAGGATATCCACTACATGTTAATTATGTTAAAATACTTGACAAATGGAATATATGTGTACATATTTCCACTCTTATCATCGTTGTGTAAGAAAAATCCTATCCACAAGAAAGAAATATCAGATAAAGGAAACACAATGCAAACAAACATCAATAGAGAGCATGAAAATGTTATGTTGTGGTCCACATTTCACATCCCTCTCTCTGGTGCATATGGCTTTCTTCAGTGAACAATTGGAAGTGGTTTGAAAGATTTCATTGTTGCAGAGAGCCATGTCCATCAGAATTGATCGTCATATAGTACTGTTGTTGCCGTGTATAATGATCTCCTGGTTCTGCTCATTTCACTCAGCATCAGTTCTTGCAAGTCTCTCCAGGCCTCTCTGAAATCATCCTGCTGGTCGTTTCTCACAGAACGATAATATTCCATGACATTCATATACCATAATTTATTCAGCCATTCTCCAATTGATGGGCATCCATTCAGTTTCCAGTTTCTAGCCACTACAAAAAGGGCTGCCACAAACATTCTTGCACATGAGACCACACAGCTTGTTAAAGAAAAAATTCATATTCAGGCTCCTCCTGACTCCAATCAGGGGTTTTCTACTATACCTTATGGTCTGGAAGAGTAATTTGTTTTTTTGGGTTTTTTTTTTTAACAAAGGCATTTATTCAATTGTTCAAAATAAAGAGAGGTTGTTAATTTCAATTTCCATATGATAACTTTATACATTTGACGACAATTACAACATTTATCAACACATGATTCTGTCTGTCATGGTTAGTGGACTGATCAGATATTCTGGAAAAGCAGCTTTTGAGGTCATTGATAATGGAGAATAATGTTGGGAATTATCAGAATGATGGTTGCTATTTTTTGTTTATTAAAGCTTTTTATTTACAGAACATATGAGTAATTTTTCTACATTGACATTTGCAAAATTTTATGTTCCAAATTTTTCCCTCATTTCCCCCATCCCCTTCCCTAGATGGCAGGTAGTCTAATACATATTAAATATGTTAAAATATATGATAAATCCAATATGTGTATACTTAGCTATACAGTTATATTTCTGCACAAGAAAAATCAGATATAGAAAGAGAAAAAAAAAACAACCTAAGAAGGAAAACAAAATGCAAGCAAACATTCACAGAAAGCATTAAAATGCTGTGTTGTGGTCCACATTCAGATACCACAGGCCTCTCTCTGGATGTATAGGACTATCTTCATCGCTGAACAATAGGAACTGGTTTGCATCACATCATTGTTGAAGAGAACCATGTCCATCAGAATCAATGGAAGAATAATGTGCAAGAGAGGTTCTGGTTAGATTAGAAGAGAGAGATTGGAGTTAGGAATGCCTGGTTTCTACACATAGTATCTTTTAGGATCTTCATAAATGCCAAATAGAGCAGGTGAAGCAGACATTACTAGCTTCTATTTATAGATGAAACTTAAATGCAGACTAGCTCACATCTCTATAGCATTATAAAGTGTGCAAATAACTTTGCATGTGTCGTCTTGTTTTATCCTTACAAAAATCGATGCTATTAATTATTCCACTTTTCCAGTGATAAAACTAAGAATTAGAAAGATTGTAATGTTAAACTTACAATTGTCAAAAAGCATATTATATAAAGATCCCAACCCCATCAATGTGAGGCAAGCACTCACATGATTTTCAGAAAAAGCAATACAAGAATATGGTGAGGTCAGAATTATACTTTAGAAAAATCATATCTGCAGCTGAATGGAGGATAATTTGGAGTGGAGAGAAGCAAGGAGACCAATTAGAAGGTTATTACATGCTGGGCAATGTATATATGTATTGAGAATTTTTAAAAAAATTATTTAGTTTATTGGAAGGGGGATAGGAATGAAAAAGACAGATTAATCAAATTAATCAAGAAATTATTGAGGATATGAACTGGGATTGGGGCTGTATGGATAGAGAGTTATATAAGAGATTATATAAGGGGTTATATAAGAGTTATATAAGGAGTTAAAAAATAGAGGCAATCTAACAGTAAAAGTAACAAGATTTGACAATATATAGGCTATGTGGAGTGAATAATGAATTTTTTTTATTAAGACTTTTTATTTGCAAAACATATGCATGGGTAATTTTTCAACACTGACACAAAGTTGTCTGTTACAAATTTTTCCCTTCTTCTCCCCACCCCCTCCCCTAGATGGCAGGAAGTCTAATACATGTAAATTATGTTAAAATACTTGACAAATCGAATATGTGTATACATATTCATAGTTGTCTTGCTGTACAAGAAAAATTGGATCTACAAGAAAATAATAAAAAAATCTGAGAAGGGAAACAAAATGCAAGCAAACATCAATAGAGAGTGTGAAAATGCTATGTTGTGGTCCACACTCATATCCCTCTTCCTGAGTGTATATGGCTTTCTTCATCACTGAACAATTGGAACTGCTTTGAAACATCTCATTGTTGAAAAGAGCTATGTCCATCAGAATTGATCATCATGTAATCTTCTTGTTGCCATGTACAATGTTCTCCTGGTTCTGCTCATTTCACTTAGCATCAGTTCATGCAAGTCGTAGAGTGAATAATAATGAGAAGTAAAAAATGACACTGGCTATGAGCCGGGGTAACTTGGAGGAAGTTACTCTGTATACTCTAAAGCAAAGCTTCTTAAACTGTGGGTCAAACCCCATGGGTTGTGTAACTGAATGTGGAGGTTGTGAAATTATGATTTATTATTAATAAATGTTTGATTTGTATGCCTATTTTATATATCTATATGCCCAGGGTCACATAAAAATTTCTTGGATAAAAAGGTGCCATGAGTGGAAAAAATTTAAGAAGCCCTGCTTTAAAGTAAGATAGAAGTTTACATGAGGAAGGTTTGGAATGAAGAATAATGAGTTCTGTTTTGGACATGTTGGATTGAGACTCCTCCAAAACATCGAATTTGATATCTCCAAGGATAGTTAGAGATGTGATGTATGTCTGTAATGAGAAACTAAAGTGAGTTATTAAGGTCTGGACATCATCTGCCGAGAAATGATTGTAGAAAACAGGGGACTGATAAGATCATCAAGTGAAATAGTGAGGGGAAAAAAAGAAGTATTAGGACAGAGTATTGGAAGATACTCACAGTTAGTAAATGAAGAATCAGCAAAGGAGAGTAAGAAAGAGGGCTCAGAGAAATAGGAAAATTAGGAGAAAGAAGCCTTGTTTTCTTATTTGAGGAGGGGAAGGGGAAGAAATAAAAGATTTCTCTGAGGTATTAGAGATCATTTAATGTTAACAAGAAAAAAAGTCAGGCAAGCTAGGTAATAATGTTAGCAATTTAGTGTTTGATAAACCCAAGGACCCCAGCTTTTGGGATAAGTACTCACTATTCGGCAAAAACTGCTGGGAAAATTGGAAACTAGTGTGGAAGAAATTAAGGCTGGACCCACACCTAACACCGCACAGCAAGATAAGATCTAAATGGGTTCATGAACTAGATATAAAGAGTGATATTATAACCAAATTAGAGGAATATAGGATAGTTTACCTCTCAGACCTGTGGAGATGGAATAAACTTATGTCCAAAGAAGATCTGGAACTCTTAATTGAACACCAGATAGATAATTTTGATTATATTAAGTTAAAAAGTTTCTGTACAAACAAAACTAATGCAGACAAGATTAGGAGGGAAGCATCAAATTGGGAAATCATCTTTACATTTTTTTTTTAAATTTTATTTTATTTGCATAACATATGTGTGGGTAATTCTTCAATAATAACCCTTACATAGCTTTCCGTTACAAATTTTTCCCCCCAACTTCCCCACCCCTTCCCTAGATGGCAGGATATCCACTACATGTTAATTATGTCAAAATATTGGCAAATCGAATATATGTATACATATTTCCAAACTTCTCATTGTTGTGCAAGAAAAATCTTATCTACACAAACGATATATCAGATAAAGGAAACACAATGTGAGCAAACATCAATCAAGGAGTATGAGAATGTTATGTTGTGGTCCACATTTCGCATCCCTCTCTCTGGGTGTATATGGCTTTCTTCAGTGAACAATTGCAGGTGGTTTGAAACATAGCATTGTTGAAGAGAGCCATGTCCATCAGAATTAATTGTCATATAGTACTGTTGTTGCGGTGTATAATGATCTCCTGGTTCTGCTCATTTCACTCAGCATCAGTTCATGTAAGTCTCCCCAGGCCTCTCTGAAATCATCTTGCTGGTCATTTCTTACAGAACAATAATATTCCAT
>JAJPUD010006313.1:0-126942 GCA_023553655.1 Myrmecobius fasciatus
GCACCTCAAAGATGCGTGCGCATCGTGCGTGATGACGTGATTACGTCAACATCCTCCCGAGGCTGATATCCGGGACCTAGAGAAGTCTCGCTTTGGTATATGGGGCGGGAGCTCGGGGCGGTATTTTTCTGACCCCCGTCCCGGCCGTGCGGTGCGCGACCCCCGTTGCTTGGGCAGCTGTGAGCCGCAGGCCGGCGAGACCGAGACCGCTTCTGCTTCGCGTGAGCAGAGGTTGGAAGAAGTCTCGGCGCGCGCTCCTGGGCCCCAGGCGCGTCCCCGCGTTGCGTGGCGTGGACCTGGGCTGTTCGACCTGCCTCAGTCCGGGCCCGCGGGGCCCATGTGTGTTTGTTTAAAAAAACTGAACCAACTCCAAAATTACAAATATTCTAAAGAAAAGCAAAAAAAAATCCTCTTTAGTGCTTTTTTTCGTGAAAAGTGAGGAAAAATAAGAAAATGTCTCTTTTCCCCAAAATATCCTTGAGACCCGAAGTCGAAGACTACCTCAGGGCGAGCTTTAAGAATGAGGAGGTAGGTCGGACAGGGCAGTGGTTAGAAAGGGCCGGTTCTGAGAGGCGCAGGCCGCCGGACTTTGGAGGGGAAGGATCCCAAGCCCGTGGGAGGCCGCGGTGTCGGGGAGGGACTCGGAGAAAGGTCTCTCCAAACCCCGAGATTAGGGCCCGGAGCACCCTGGATCGGGGCCAGAAAGCGGCAGCTAGTTGTAGAGAGCATTTAAGAAAAGCGCCACTTCGCGTGCAGTTCTCTCCGCCCCCCTCCCGTGCGTACGAAAGTGCTCCTTTAGTTTGTGATTATGAAGGTGAGGACAAAAAAAAAAAAAAAGCTTTGAGTAGGAAGGAGCTGGAGAGGTGAACAAAGAGGCGTCCCCTGCCGCTTGACCAACAGGGGGCGGCTGGTAGCCTGTGAGACCTGAATTCAAGTTTCTCATGGGGGGATGTCTGTCCGTCCCCCGCTGCGTGACCCGTTTGGACCCGTGCCCGAGCCTCTCGGGGGCCCCAGATGGCTGTGAAACGCAGGAAAGCGCCGACTGGCTTTGCTGAACTCCCTATCACAGTGAAATTAAGGTTGTGTCAGGAATTCAAGAGAGCCCGTTTAATTCAAGTCCCTCCTTAAAGAAGGGACTAAGAGACTTGAAGGTAATCATGCAGCAGTGGGGAATTTGAATCCAGGGCTTATACGGCCCACTTATGTGGTCACCGAGGATTGTGGTAGAAGGTGGAACAAGCCAATACTCTGAAATCGAAGATATTAAAGGATAGCAATGCGCTTCCCAGGCTGGACAGACTCTGTAGCCTCCTACAGGTCTCTAAAGTAAGGATAGAAATGGGATTCCCAGTCTCTAAAATAAGGATAGAAATGGGTACCCTAAGCTGGGCAGGCTCAACAGCCTCTTACGGGTCTCTAAGGATAGAAACGGACTTCCCAGGTTTGGACAGACTACAGCCTTCTAAGAGTCTCTAAAGTAAGGACAGAAATGAGTTTCCCAGTCTTGGACAGGCCCAACAGCCTCCTAAGAGTCTCTAAAGTAAGGGTAGAAATGGACAGTCCAGGCTAGTCATACTCTACCGCCTCCTAAGTCTCTAGAGTAAGGACAAAAAGGGACTTCCCAGGCTTGGACAGCTACAGCCCCCTGAGTCTCTAAAGTGGCAGATGGCAGGTTTTTACACCTCTTCAATAAGTTAGTCTGTCTTTCTCTTCTCAGAGCCCTGACCCGATGAATAGTAGACACTTAGCTGCTTGGGGTAGCAGTTGGTTTCCTTGCAACTTTGGCACTTGTTTGCATTGTATGGCCCAGAGAATTACAGGCACAGAAGTTGTGAGGGGCCTGATGGAATCTGGACCCCAGTCTTCCTTTCAAGGTCCCATGCCTTCCATTTTCTGGCCTATCCTGTCCACAAACCTGTCCTTAGGGACAAAGGAGATCTGAACCTTTTCTACATTTCATTGTTTTAAGAGAAGCCAGTGGAGCGTTACTTGTTAATAGTTTGCATATTTATGGAAGCCAAAACTGAATTCTTGAAAGAACCATTTAATTATACTGGTCTAAGTATTAGCACACAGAAAAAGCTAGTGTCTGTTCAGCTTTGCAAGGCCAAAATGTGGTATGGTTGTGGCAATAGATTTGGAGACAAGGCTTTGGTTGAGCTGTATCTGTGCTACTCATAGCTATGTAACTTTGGTTAAGATTAGTTTTCAATTTGTAAAGCCATGGGGACACACCATATGATACCATCCTGAGGTTTCTTCTACCTCTGATCTTCCAATATCTAAAGTCAAAACCATGGATTACATATACCCATTCTAGTACATTTTTTTCCCTAAAATTATTAATGCCATAATTCTAATAAAGGCTAAGATGATTATGAGAGTGATGCATGGAATATTAATGAATGATACTTTTACCTTTTTTCAGTGTTCTTTTCAGTGTTAATAACAAAAGTAGATATGACAGTGCAGTGGAAATGCTAAAACATGCTTCTTGAAATGCAGCAATAATCAAATTTTTTTAAAAAGGTTTGTTTAAGTTTTCTATTTGAAAAAACTCAGTTTTACATGGCTGTTTTTTTTTTTCTTTCAAGATTGTAACTGCTTTAGGTGCTCAAGAAGCAGAAAGGAAATTTGAAACCTTATTAAATTACTTGTCACACCCACCAGCATTCACAACTGTTAGAGTGAATACTCATTTAACATCTGTAAAACATGTGAAAGATTTGCTGCTTGAAGAAATAAATAAGGTTTGTTGAACTCTATCCATGTTAATCATAATCTAAGGTTTGTTGGACTGGTGAAGCTTTCTAGCAAGAGATCATACTAGCTGGGAGGAGGTTGGACGATGGATTCATTGTTTTCTAAAGTTTTTACAAAAAAATCTGAGATTCAGTGGAGGGAAAAAAACCCCCAAAAATTATGTGTCTATGGTTATCTTTGAGTTGATTCCTTCTTTGTAACTTTGATTTTCCCTTCTGCTTATCTGAAAGAGGAAAGAGTAATTGAGAGTAGTCACCCTCTTGTCTTTTCCTCCCAATGATTCTTTTTTTTTTTTTAAATTAACTTAGAAAACTGGCAGAAATAGTTGTGTGATCTAGAAAATCATTTCTCTGACCTGTTTCTTTATAAAATTTCTCCTTAAATGATTTGCAATACTTAACCCTATAACAGTCAAGTGAAAAAATACATATGCTACATGCTGTACTATTTTATAAAGTAAAACAATATATAAATAATTATACTATTCTTTTTTGCCTTTTAAAATTATGAAACATTTTTTTTCCTTCTTACATCCTTTCTCCCACCAGGGTGAAAAATACAAAAACAAAATATATAAGCATATTCAAACAAAACATATTTCCATATTTGCCATGTTCAAAATGTATTTATTTATCATTTTTCTCATTCGTCTGTCACATCTCTGTCATGAAGAGAAGCATTCTTTATTATTAGTTCTCTAGAATCATTGTGTTTAAAGTTCTTCAGTCTTTCAGAAGTGCTCATTTTTACAAAATTAATGTTATATATAGTATACATTGCTTTCTTGGTTCTCCTCACTTCATTCTGTTTCAGATCATAAATATCTTTCAGGTTTCTTTCCTCTCATCCTTAATAATGGCAGCAAAAGTACTATTGAAAAAATGCAGAAGCTGACACACTGTCATGGACCCAACACATTTCCTGGCTCTGTGTCATCATGGCATAACAATCACAAATATTATCCAAAGCTCTATGTATCTATCTATACTTATTTATAAGAGAGATTACTTTCTGACTAAATACTACATATCTTTCCATTTGTAAACTGTTTGGTGATATACTTTATAAATGCTACTTGTGGCTACAACTCTTATTCAAGTCATAATATCATTTTATTCTGAATAAGGACTTGTTCAGAAATTATTCTGGAAACAAGTGTACATATAATTGTATGTGGCGCTAGCTTTGCTAAAGTCAGAGTCTCATTATTAGAATGTTGACCAGCAAGTGATCCTTTTTTTAGGTCACAATTCAGAGTATTGTGATCTGCATCTGTGAATGCAATCTACACAGGTGAATTAAGTGCGTGTTATATTAGTCTTTAATAGTTGTGTCTTTTTATTTTTAACAGCAATTTAAAGGATTAAGTGTTCCAATTCTTCAGCACCCAGATGTTTGGGATATGTTACTTATTCCTGTAATTGGACCCAGGTTTGTAATGACTTGATTCAAAAACCATATATTATTAAATAATAGGATTCTTCTAACTAGCATGTTTTAATCTTTTTCATGTTTTAATGATAACATCTACTTACTTTACCTTGCTTTGAAAATGTATTTGGTTTCATCATCTTTGGTTAGGAAAAATTCATATTAACCCTGATAAAGAAGATAGCTACCTAAGAACGAGCCAGAATTATTGCAAAGGCAAAGTAGAATTGAAACTAGAATGTATTTTTTTAATTTAATGAAATGAATTTTAGCTTGATCTGTGCATAAGCAGTAGACTTTGTCATTGGAAAAAATACTGTGCTAAAACCTTTTTCAGCAGCAAAAATGACAGACTCATATATTATAACTTAGATATTTTAAGATAAACACTAGGCAAATACTGTTAGTTTAGAATAATCTGTTTTGATATTTTGGGATTTAAGCTTTAGACTAAAAGGCATGAGATCTGCATTTCCCTTTATGTCAGATATTGTTGAGGGGCATGAGGAAATTGAGACAGGAAGTTAAAAGAATTTATTTAACGAACACCTATTATGTACTAGGCAGTAAAGTAAGTCCTTTACAAATATCTCATTTAATCTTCATAGTGACCTTAGGAGGTTACTAACTCCATTTTATAGTTGAGGAAACTGAGCCAGAAGGGAAGTGACTTGACAGGATCTGTGTTCAGCATCTGAGGCCTGGTCCACTTGATTCCAGAGCAGCACTCTATCCCATCTTCTGCCTGCCACCAAACTGATACTATATTTCTCGATCTTTCTGTTAGTTTACGATTTCCTTTTGGATCATTGTGGTCCAATAGAGAGCTTGCCTTGTAGCCAGGGACACCCAGATTTGAGCCCCACCTCTAACTTCTATTACCTGTGCCTTGTCCTCCAGAGCTAGAGGTCACCCTGAAGACTGGGGGTGCAGGGGGCCCCTCTGAGAACTCTCTGCCATGGAGCTCTCCCAGCCAGCCCTGCTCTGATTCCTCAGAATGTCTGCTCGCATCCCCAGAGCTCAGCCTTTCTTGGCGCACACCAGATAAGGTTCCATAATCTTCATTTAGTGTTTGTTCAATGTGCATCAGGCATACAGCACTGTGCCTTGAGGAGGAGGGGGGCAGTCCCTGCTTCCCAGGAGTTTGAGGAGAGGGAAACAGCATAGGTGTGACTGGAGGAAGGGGCGCTTGAAAGGTGGGACTTGGCAAGTCTATTGCACCAAATAAAACTAACCTGCTTAGCTGCACATGTAGAATTCCTTGGCAGAGGTTCATTGTTTTGAGAATCACTGATTCTCTACCATCTTTCCTTTGTCTCTTGGAGTCTTCGGGACTGAAAATGAGATATCATTGGTTTGGGAAAACTTCCAGGGGAGCTTCTTCTCTAATCATGTAGCTCAGGATCTTTGCCCTACATGCCTGTGAAGACTTGTCTGGAGTCACACACGAAGTCTGTGTCAGAGACAAGACTTGACCCTAAGTGTTCCTGACTCCTTTTGTTTGATCCTTTCTGGCAAAGGCCTTAGCTGCTCTTGCTTTTGTTTTTGTTCTTCCAGTTGTCTGCTGCTCACAGTCAGGAACTGACTCTGTGTTACCTGAGCAACATCTACCACTACTTAGCAAATGGATTTTTTTCTCTTTCTAATGTTTTCTACTTGTTTTAGTATTTCCTTTACTTTCTTTTAGACATTATTTTCTCTTTCTCATCCATCATTTCTTAGGTGGCAATACCTCATGGTTTTAGTCAGCCCTAGTGATAATACTTCAAGCTAAAAAGTTGCTTTAAAAAACAGCCTGGGGTCAGGAACATTACTCTTCCAGAGTTCAAATTTAGCCAGCCTCAGATACTGAGTATCTCTGTGAACCTGTGCAAGTCACTTAATCCTGTTTGCCTTTGTTTTTTCATCTGTAAAATGATCAGGGAATGGCAAGCAAATATCTACTAAGGAAACCCCAAATCAGGTCATGGTCACTTAGACATGTCTGAAAATGACTAAATAAAAAGAACATAACTGGCATTTGAAAAAGTTTATAGATTTTAGGATAAGCATTCTATTTAACTTTCATGGTTTTATATTCTCAGGAAAAATATAAATAAGCAACCCTCTGAAGTCATTGTTGGAGCTCACTGTGGTAATGCAGTGCTAAGGGGAGCACATGTCTATGTTCCAGGAATCATGTCTGCATCAAGATGTAAGCACATATTTTTCTTTTGGAGAGAATTATCCAGATGTGTTGGTTGTGGGTTTTTTTTTTTTTTCCTTACCATAAATTTCCCTCTGCTAAGTAAAATATTAGAGTTTAATGCAAATAATTATGATCAATAAATGACTTCCATTAAGTTTATCCTTCCTTTTTTCTGTTCCCTTCCACACCTGCAGTTCTTGGACCTTTTGGGATTACTTGGTACCACTAATTGGACTCAGTGCTTTCTTGGCATTTTTCTACTTGTTAGATATTAGAATTTATTACCTCAAAATTTATGACATGCTTTTTTCAACATAAATATTTTTCAGAATTAAATCTATTTCCAAATGAAAATACTAGTGACTTATCACTAGTAAATAGGGCATATGTATGTATGTGAAAACAGTGTTTTTATTTCATTTTATGACTTCATCTTTGTGACTCTTCAGTAATATTAGGTATATACACATTTTCTTATAAACTGTTTTATGAGTCTTTAAATTAGGAACTAAGTTCAATTTGATTACTTTTTACATGACTTTAATAGCATAGTGCTCAACTCACTCAAGCTGAGTGAATTTTTTTGTTTTGGTTGCCTTACCATCAGCTGTACCAGCAAGACAGTGTGGCATAATTCAAGCAGGGTCCATGACTATTCCATCTTGGAGGGAAATACATAGAAGTTCTTTAGAAGAGAACTGGGTTACAAATAGCTGTGACTGTGCCTTATGTGTCTAAAATGATAAGGCTAAGGCAATACGACACAAAAAATTAGGAAACAGTTTTTGTCCAATTTTCTAAGATTGTCTTGTCTGTATAATTTATATGAATGCCAAATGTCAAACCAATCTTATTCTCTTCATTTTCACCCACCTATTTTTATTGCTCCCCAGCTGGTTAGGTTGAGAGTGAAAGTATCTTCTCACATATATAGCTTAATGTCTTCTACAAACATTACCACTTATATGAACCACGAAATTTTTTTTAAAGAGATCAGAAAAAAGAAATCCTAAAAATATTTACTAATTGGCATTTGTCCAAGTCTTTGGAAAAATTGAAAATACACATCTATAAAAAATATTGTTATTTTGATTCTTCCTCAGAAAACTATTAGCCCTATTCTAAAAATGTAAATCAGATTTTTTGGTCAAGGACAGCATTAAGGACAATTCTGTTAAATGAGAGATCTCTGTAAAGGTCCCTGATGTTCATTAACTTCCTTGAAAAACTGTAGTTTAATAGGATCTTTTAATTTTCTCCTTTTTCTAGTTATGAAAGCTGGAGATGTTGTCTCTGTTTATTCGGATATTGAAGGAAAATGTAAAAAAGGAGCCAAAGAGTTTGATGGAAAAAAAGTATTTCTTGGAAATGGGATTTCTGAACTGAGCCGCAATGAAGTGTTCAGTTTGAACAGCCCACTGAAGTATGTCATAAGGTGTTTTATTAAAGAGTTGTATTCATTTATTTGAAGAAAATTTTAAAAAGTGTATTATAAGAATGAATACATTATATAATATTAGTTTGTCTAGAAAGTGGGACTTAGAGGGCAGTGATTTTTTTTTTAATGAAAAAAAGGTAGAATTCATATAAATGTTTAAAGTAATTCCTACTAAGGTTGATCCATAATCCATCTCATCAGTGCTAATACTCCTTTGGTTAGAGCAGATGATAACCTATCCATGGCACTTTATCTTATGTGACATTTCTATGAGTATCACATAGTGGTGATGCAATGGATAGAATACTAGACCTAGAGTCAGGAAGATCTGACTCAAATCCAGCCTCTGGCACTTACTAGCTAAAAGACTCTGGGTAATCACTGTCTGTCTCAGTTTCTTACCTGCAAAATGGGTGTAATAATAGCAGCTCTCTTCCAGAGTTGTGAGGATCAAATGAGATAATATTTGTAAAGCACTTATCTCAGTGTCTGGCATGTAGTATAAGCATTATATAAATGTTAGCTTTTATTATCATTGTTGTTCATGATGATGTTCTATACATCTTTTATAGGAGATCCACCCAATATACAGCATCTTTTATATTTCCCCCTCTCCATATACCTACCTCGTCCCCTTTATGCTCTACATGGTTTATTCAGATTTTTTTTTTTATAGCTACCAGTCACCATATCTTACCTTTGAGAATATCTGCAATTTTGATTTTTTAGAGATTGTAACATTTCATGATTTCTAGCCATAATGTATTACTAGAATATTAGCATTAAGATGATGGGCTTTAAAAAAAGAATCATGGAATCTTTGAGAGACCTATGCTATTTTCTGAGGGCTATCCATTTTACCTTATTTCTGATTAGATTCTGAACCTCAATTCTTGGTCTATTATTAACTGTTACTGCAAATTACATCTACTGATAATCTCAAAACTATAGTTTGTTTCAAATTCTTGATAACTGATGTAAGATGAAAAAAAGCAGTAGTTTATGTAAATTAAATCCCAGTATAATCTCAAACCTTATTTAAGCCTAATTTCAACCTTTTCTTCCAAAATTTTGTAGAAAACTTTGCATTCATGAAGTAAGCCATTTAAATGGATACATTTAAAGACTATAGATAAAACACTTTTGTAGATAATGGTTTCAACTCAGTCTTTGGTGTCAAGTATCCTTAGTGCTAGCTTATAGAATCAAACCATTCTGGAGGAAATTGAAATTCTATTTTTTGGACTTTCTGTGTCTTCCAAAGTCAGATATGACTATCTCTGTGGCATATTTTTCTAAAGCAAGGGATAGTTCTATATGATCTATTATATGCATAATATGTGATTATTGAAGGTATGGAAAATCTGTGTATAATAGTATATACAAATAACAGAATTGAATGTATTTTGAGTACTCCTTTTAGAACACTACAGATACTCTTTCTCTTCCTCTTAGTCCATTTGAAACTCTAGGAACTAGGATGTTTGCTCTTATTTTTAATAGAAGACTGTATATAGAAGCTTTTTTTTGCAGGAGGGAAAGTCATATTTTTAGAATTATTTTTGTAATTCAGTCTTGTTGAATTCAGATTTCTATAATTTTTTAGGTCTGTTGATAAGTAGGAAAGAAAAAAGCTTCCACTATCTGTGGTCTTCAGATTTTGTTTTCTTTCCTTTTTGGCATAAATCAGCTATAATCATAAAGATAGATAAACCTACTTTCAGATAATTTTCTCTGCAATCTTATAAACAGGTCTCCTTTATTGATTAGGCTTATTTGTTGATATTTAAAAATATATTTGATTATATGAAAATATTGCTCACCTAATAATAATTGAAACAGATACTTAACATTCAAAACACTGAGTAATTCACATTGTAACTAGTTTAATTAGTCTGAGAACTTCTATTCAGGCTATTCCAATATAAAAAGGATTAAGGCTGAATATTTTACAATGTATAGTAAGTGGGGTATAATTGACTCATCCTAAGTTTTTAAGTGGCTGAAGAACTAGTGAAATGTGTTTCAGACCAAGAGTATTGTAACATTTGAAGTTTTAGTAATCAGAATCAAATCAGGAAGGCATTCATCATGGAAATAAACCATGACTGGATTACAGACTTTTAGAGGTCAAAGGAAACTCCTAGTTATCCAATCAGTTGTATACAAAAGGAATCTCCAACATAACATATCCAATCTCTATTTTAAGAACTCCATAGAAAGGGAACTTAATACTCTAGGTACAGTGTATCCTATTTTTGGACACTTGTAATTGTTATGAAGGGTTTCCCAACAACCGGCTTAAATTTACATCTCTTTGCAAATTCTACACATTAATCCTACTTCTACTTTTTTGGGTCTAAACCAGAAAAGTACAATCTATCTTCCACATGACATACTTTGAAATACCTAGGGACAGCTATAATACTTTCCCAAGTCTTCTCCAGGCTAAACATAGCTTTCAGCCTATCTTCATATCAGACTCTAGGCTCTTCATCATGTCATTTGCCTTCCTTTGAACATTCTCCAACTTAATGTTTTTCTTAAACCATGGCATCAAAAATTGAACACAGTTCTTTAGATGAGATCTGAAGAGGGCTGAGAACAGTAGGAATTTCCCTTCCTTGTTCCTGAAAATTATGCCTCTTTTAATGGAACTGAAAATTGTTAGCTTTTTTTTTTTTTTTTTTTAAGTTGAAGCTATTGACCTATATGCAGTTTACAGATTTTCCCTCCCTTTTAGGAAAATTGAGATATTAACTCTTCAGTACTTCTCCGATTTTCCATGATCTTTTAAATATCACTGACAGTGATTCAGAATTTATATCTGCCATTTTTTTCAGCCAATGAATTTCTTTAAGAAAGGACCCAGTGCAGTTCACCGAGTATCTTTGTGAACTCACTAAACCATACCTCTATTACAAACTCTTGGAAGGAGTCACTTCTTAAGAGTTTCATCATTTCCACCCCAGTTCCTTCCTGTAGGAAATCAGACCCAGAATAGAATTTTCCCTTGTTGGTTGTTTTGTCTTTGGAAAGATGAAATTAACATTAAGGCCAGTCAGAAAGTTATTAGTTATTCTGCTTTTCATAGAAAGAAAGCAAAGGCTGGTGAGTGTGAGAATGATTGAAGTCTCCCATCTTTTCTTTACTTCCTTGCAGGTTGTTCTTTTGTTCTCTGCTGCGGCCCTTTTTTTACTTAATTCTTTTTATCCCCTTTCATCCTCACTCTTCCCCCAACCAGGTTATAGTTAAGCAAGGATATATTTATGTATAAATATATACATAACATACATACATACTTCTCTTTCCTATCCCTGCTGACTCTTTGCTTTATTGCTGCTCCATAACTTGCCTTGCTATTACTAAACCTTCCCTCATCCTTTGCTTCCCTTTCTGCCCATCCTTCCTCCCTTATTTCTTTATAGATTTTGGAGGGTGCTATATTCTTCCTGGTATATATGTAGTGTTGCCTATTTATCCTATTCCTGATGTGAGTAAGTTTTCAGAACTATGAGCCTTCCATCCCTCTCTGTTGCCTCTGTGTCTATTCTTCCTCTGCTCCCCGTTTGCATAATATAATTACTATTTTTACCTTTACTCTTTCTTTTGAGATACCCAGTTACCGATATCAGTCTTAAAACATATGGCATACATTTCCATGTAAAAAACACAAACAATTGTCTGTTAAGTTCCTTGAAATTTATCTTGGATATTGCTCTTAAGTATGTTATATTTATAAATTTTCTATTGAGTTTAGGTTTGGTTGATAGAAAGGCCTGAAAATTTGCAAGTTCATTGAATGTCTTTTTTTTTTTTCTCATTCATCATAATTTTTCTGGATATGATATTTTTGTCCACAGTTCTTGTTCTTTGCTGGTATATGAGATTCCAGGACTTGTAGTCTTTTGTTGTGATTGCTGATAAGTCCTGTACAATTCTAATTGTAGCTCCAGTATATTTGAATTGTTTTTTTCTTGTTTCTTGCAAAATTTCTCTTTGATCTATGCTTTTGAAATTTGGGAATAATATTCCTGTGTGTTTCCCATAGGATCTCTTTAAGGTGGTGATTGGTGGATTTTTTTCTATTTCTGCTTTCTCCTCATGTTCTATCACTCCAAGACAATTTTCTTGGATTATTTCCTGCATTATTATGTCACAGTTCTTTTTTCCCCTCTATAAGCAATTCACTTTATTTAAAAAATTTTTTAATAATATCTTTTTATCTTCAAAATACATGCAGACAGCCCCCAGCCCCCACCCTCACAAAACACTGTGCTCCAAACTCCTCTCCCTCCCTTTCCCCCACATCCTTCCTCCAGACAGCAGGTAATCCAACACAGGACAAACATGTGCACTTCCTTGAAATACACTTTCACAAGTATCATGCTGCACAAAAAAAACCAGACCAAAGAGGAAAAAATGAGAAAGAAAAACAAAAAAGCAAGCAAACAACAAAAAAAGGAGAAAATACTGTGTTGTGATCCACACTCAATTTCCACAGTGCTCTTTCTGGATGCAGATGGCTCTCTCCATCGCAAGTCCATTGGAATTGGTTAAATCACCTCATTGGTGAAAAGAGCCATGTCCATCGGAATTGATCATTGTATAATCTTGTTGTTTCTGTGTACAATGTTCTCTTGGTTCTATTCACTTCACTTAGCATCAGCTCATATAAGTCTCTTCAGGCCGTTCCATTACATTCATATGCTGCAGCTTACTCAGCCATTCTCCAGTTAATGGGCATCCACCCAGTTTCCAGGTCCTTGTGGCTACAAACATTTTTGCAGATGTGGAGCCTTTTCCCATTTTTTGAATAATCTTTCTTAATATACAGTGGTGCTGATTTATCACCTTTTTACCATTTTTTTTTTAAATATAAGGTTTACAGTTCCAATTGTAAGGTGAAGAGAGCCATATACACCCAGAGAGAGGGATGTGAAATGCGGACCACAACATAACATTTTCATGTTCTCTATTGAGGTTTGCTTGCATTGTATTTCCTTTATGGGATTATTCTTTCTTGTAGATACGATTTCTCCTGCACAAAAAATGATGTGTGGCAATAACTATACATATATTCGATTTCTTAAGTATTCTAACATAATTATCATGTAGTGGATATCCTGCCATCTAGGGGAGGGGTGGGGAGTGGGGGGGAAATTTGTAACGGAAAGCTTTGTAAGGGTTAATGTTTAGGATTTACCCATACATATGTTTTGCAAATAAAAAGTATTAATAAAAAAAATACAAGGTTTATCCTTTTTTAAAGATAAGGTATTTCAGACCATCAACTTTCAGTAATCTCTAGGAGATCATTTTTGCCTCCTTTTATTTTCCTATAATGTTTGTTGCCTAAATTTTGGGCATATATGTATGGATATTCAAAGCTATACATTTTAAAATTGTTTACTTTTTTGGATTTTGTCTCTTGTGAATATATTTATCTCAATTACTTTTCTTCCTTCTTGTTATCTTTATGATTAGATATCTTTATGCTATCTAATTGGAGAGCTACATACGTAGGCTGTTTTGTGCCATCGCCATCCTTTTTAGTTTGTAGTCCTTGTACTTGGATTTACTAAGCATTAGACAATTACAATTGTACTTTTTCTCCCAAAACCAAACCAGCTTTGTGGTTTGTGTTTGTGTTGCTTTGTGGATTTCAGTTTCTTGACTAAGACTTTTAAGGTTCCTTATGACAGTGCCATTTTTATCTATATTAATTACTAGAAATGGATGGCTTTCATTCATTGGGGGAAGTTTCCCTGTTATGTCGATCCCAAAGAGATGGCAAATCTCTGTTGTTGTCAGATTTCCAGATAGGTGCCTCAGTCAGTGTTCTTCCCTTCATCTCTTCTTCTTCTGAGTCATTTTGGATGATCTTACTTATACTTGATAGCTTCTGATGCCCTACTGTATCATTCTTTTGGAGTACTAGCAGTTTTTTCCTCATAAAAGCATTAGAGCTCTCTTAAGTCTCTAATCAGCTTTTAAGGTCTAATTACATAACTGGTTTTCCTTCCTTTTCTCTTCTTCTTTTGTGTAATACTCTTTTACCCTTTTTTATCTTGAGAAGGATTTTTCTCATAAGTTCTGTTTTAGATCTTTTTGTTTCTCTTAATTGAAGCCATGTTTCTGTTTTCTCCCAGAGCACTTTATTCTCCTTAACATCAGAGTATGGAGAAGCATTCTTTGAGTACCTTTGAATTTTTTCTCCTAGAGGGAGATCAACCAGCATTTGAAAAACTGATAAGAGTCAATTGACTATGGCAGAAATAAAAACATGCAAATTGGAAGTTTACTGTACAATTTCCTCTTCAAAAAAGGTTGAGATTCTCAAACTTGTTTCTTTGATCTATTCATCGATATTTGCACTTCAAGCTTAAAATTTTTTATAGTCAATTATCACCTCTTAACAACTTAACAACCCCACTCAACTTCCTTTCCTTAGTCTAAACAGCAACTCCACCCCCCAATCTCTCCTCTTTAGACTTGCATTAATTTCTTACTTTTTTTTTTTTTTTTTAAGTTGCCCAACTCACTGTTAAATCAGCAAGCCAACTCTGTGCTAAGGCACTGTGCTAATAAATTATGGGGATACAAAGAGGAAAAAATAGTCCCTGCCCTCAAGGAACTTCATAATTTAGTGATTGTAATCTATTCTATTAGACTGCTTTATTGACTAATTATTCCACTTAATTTCTCTTTCTTAGCCTATTCTGGCAACTTCCTTCTCCTTTTTCTTCTTGAGTGCTCCTCTTCAGATTCTGCTTTCTAATTTTTCTTGTTAGTTTTATATTCTTAATTGTTCTTTTTTCTTTATTAATTAAAAAATTTTAAATTAGCCCCAATTCATTATTTCCTCTTTTCTTCCCCCAAATTGAGAATATAAGCAAACAACAAAGCCCATTACAATAAAAGTTCTTGTTAATCAAAACAAATTTACACATTGACCATGAATAAAAAATATTTGTCTTATTTTGCACTTAGAATCCTTCGCCTCTTTATGACCACATGTAGCATGTTTTTATCATTAGTCCTCTGGTATAGTGGCTGCTCATTTTGCTTGTAAGAGCCCAGCACAATAGCATTCCATCACTTTTATATACCATATATACCATATTTATATACCATAACTTGTTCATCATTTCTCCAATTTATTGGTACCCCCTTAGGTTTCCATCCTTTGCCACTTCAAAAAGAACTATATATTTCTGCACATAATTTGTTTCACTTGGGACTATTCCCTCTCTGCTTTTGCTAATTCCCCCTTTATTTTTCTTCATCCCTCCAATTTCCTTTATGAGTAAAATGTATTTCTAAAACCATCTGTTGTGTGTATGTGTTTTCTTCCCTTTTTTTTTTTTTTTTTTTCACTATGAGAGAGGTTCAGGTGTCAAATTGCTGTCCCAACTTCCTCCTCTTGGTGTAGATATATACTTATGCCCCTGATAAGTGAAATGATTTGCCATAACTGTGCCTGCCCTGATACCCCCCTGTATTCTTCTTCTCCTCTTTTAACATTCATAAGATCATAAAGGCATAACAAGACCACTGCTAAGCTTTGTTAAATTGGATCCCCTTTGTGAACCCTCATGATGATAACATTCAGAAGGGACATTATGTGCCCTCTCTTTATATTTGAATTTAAACAATTTATCCTTGTTTGGAACTTACCATTATTCATCATGTTTACTTTTTTGTTTTTCTTTATCCTGTGTTTGAATTTCAGAGTTTTTAATGCAACTCTGATCTTTTTATCAGAAATGCTTAGAAGTCCTTTCTTTAATTAAAGGGCCCTTGTAAAATTATAGTCTCTTTTGCTGGGTAAGTTATTCTTGGCCTTCAGCTAATATTTATCTTTTGCTTTTTGGGATATTGTATTTCAATTTCTCTTTATAGGGGTAGCTGCTAAATGATGTGTGATTCTGACTATAGTTCTTTGGTATCTGAAGTATTTTTTTCTGGTTACTTGTATTTTTTACTTAACTTGGAAACTCTGGATTTTAGTTGTGATGTTCTTGGGAGTTTGTTTTGGGACTTGGTAGATTTTTTCTATTTTACCTTGTCCTCTAATACCAAGAGATGTGAGCAATTTTCTTTGAAGATTTCTTGAAATAGGTTATCTAGCATTTTTTCTTGATTATAGCATTCAGTTTGTCCAGTGATTCTTCATCTGTTTTTTAGGTTATTATTATCTAAATCATTGTTTTAACTATGAAATGCCTTAGATTTTTTTTTTCCTTCAGTCTTTTGACTTTGTTTTTAACATTTCTTATTGCTATATGTAGTTTGGTTACTGTTTGGTCCATAATAATTTTCATAGAGTTTGTTACTTGGGTATGGTTTTATGTCTCTGGTTCTAAGCTGCTAATTTCCATTCCAATTCTCTCCTTTCAAGATCTCAATTTCTTTCTAATTTTTTTTTCCTCAAAAGCTCTCATTCCATTTGTTAAAACATTTTAAAACTTTTTTTCCCCTGAAGCAATTGTGATTAAGTGACTTGTCCAGGGTCACACAACTAGGGAATGTTAAGTGTCTGAGACCAGATTTGAACTCAAATCCTCCTGACTTCTGGGCTCGTGCTCTATCCACTGTACCACCTACGCTTTCCCAAAACTTTTTTTTTTTTTTAAACATAACTTCCAGCCAAACCAGTTGGTTTGATCTCAAACTATTTTTCTCTGAGGCTTCACTTGTAGATGTCTTGGTTTTTTTTCTTCTGGTTTCTATCTTGAATTTCTCTTGCCATCATAGTAATTCTTTATGGTAGGATCCTTTTTTTTCCCTTCAATTTTTTTCTTTGGGGGGGGGTAATTTTTCCAGCTTTTTGCCATTGGATTTGTTTGATTTCTTGAAGGCTAAAAAACATATCATTCTCTCTCTCTCTCTCTCTCTCTCTCTCTCTCTCTCTCTCTCCATTTGTGTATATATATATATATATATATATTTATAAACTGAGTATAAATAGATAATTTAATTCAGATTAACGTAAATATTCTTACTTTTCAGAGGCATAGGTATACGAATGACAGAACCAGTGTATCTCAGCCCTTCATTTGACAATGTACTGTCCAGTGCCTTGTTTCTGCAGGTAAGTATCTACATAAATTATTTTGTGATATTTAAATATAGAGTAATGCCTAGAATGCTCTCATTTCTCATTTCAGTTCCTAGACAATCCTTGGTTTCTGTCAAGACTCAACTTCTATAGGAAGCCATTTCTGGTATATTTTCCCTACTCCCTTTTTAGGTTAGATGTATTTCTTTTTTTTTTTTTTAATATGTGATATCTCCGTTATTAACATTCCTTGAGGGCAGGATGCCTGGCACATAATAAGCAATTAAGCTCCTGTTTGATGTTGTAAATCCTGCATGATCTGTTTTTATATTTTCCAACTTAATTTTGGTTTAACAATAAATGTTTGTAATTTTGCCAACTTTCTCCTTTTTTAACTACCAAGCTGCACACAGAGATAGTCAAACTTTTGTCTTACAATTATTTTATTTTGTTGTTTATGAACTCAGAAATCTCATTATTTGATCATAATCTTATATTTTTCTTTTTTTCCCTGTTCTTCATTACAACTTCCTGTTTTTCATTCTCTCTGTGATCTCTATCCCTTAGTTTTTTCCTAGGTCATCACCTCTTCACTGGCTATACTCTTCTTCCTTCTCTTTGTGGACTTCTTGTTGAAACAGTTCAACTGTATCCTAGGTTAGTCTCTCAAATTTTTACCCCATTGTCCTTTTTCTAAATTTTAATTTATTTTAATTAAGGCTTTTTTCAAAACATATGTATGGATAATTTTTCAACATTGACTTTTGCAAAACCTTGTGTTCCAAATTTCCCCTTTCAGCTCCTCTCCTAGATGGCAAGTAGTCCAATATATGTTAAACATGTGCAGTTCTTCTGAACATATTTCTACAATTATCGTGTTGCACAAGGAAAAAATCAGATCAAAAAAGAAAAAAAAATGAGAACAAACGAAATGCAAGCAAACAACAACAAAAGAGTGAAAATACTATGTCGTGGGCCCCCCTCAGTTCCCACAGTCCTCTCTCTGGGTGTAGATGGTTCTCTTCATCACAAGATCATTGGAACAGTCCTGAAATCGTTCATTGTTGAAGAGAGCCATGTCCATCAGAATTGATCATCATATAGTCTTGTTGTTGCTGTGTATAATGATCTCCTGGTTCTGCTCATTTCCCTCAGCATTAGTCCATGCAAGTCTCTTCAGGCCTCTCTGAAATCGTCCTGCTGGTCATTTTTTATAGAACAATAATATTCCATAACATTCATATACCATCATTTATTCAGCCACTCTCCAATTGATGGGCATCCACTCAGTTTCTAGTTTCTAACCACTACAAAAAGGGCTGCCACAAACATTTTTGCACATGTAGGTCCCTTTCCTTCCTTTAACATCTCTTTGGGATATAACCCCAGTAGAAACACTGCTGGGTCAAATTGATTTGCGGCCCCACTTAGTGGAGTGATTCATTCCCTCTATTCATCTCTGTTACCTCACTTTCCCCTCTTACTTACACTCCTTCAGAAAGCCACCTGATAGAATGAATTATTAAAACTTCCTTTCCTCTCAGGACTTCACAACCTTTTCCCATGCAGAGTTACTTTGATTTCATAATTAGCAAATCTAACACTCTTTCCACAATCCTAATGCTGCTTTAGTTCTTTGCCCCACTGCACCCTCCCTTCCTGGATACTTTCACGTTTCAGACTTTTATGAGACCTCTCTCCTGATAGTCCTGCTGCTTGTCTGACTGATCTCTGCTTTCTCTGTGGGGTCTTCATGAAGAACATGTCCACTAATCTAAGGTATTCCCTAAAACTCTTGTAGATCCTCTGCTCTGCTCTTTTTATGAGGGATTCCTAATATGGCATTTGTGAATTTGTTCTAAAAATATTTTTGTAACAGTTTACTAATAGAGTTGGTTTTCTTTATAATTTTCTTTATGTATTTAAAAGTATGATCATGAGAAGTCCTTTGTCTTCAGAAGAGTCCTTTGCTTCAGAAGCCTAAGAATGCCCCTTTGGGGCTCTCGAGGGCCCTCATGCTGTCAGTTACTTCTCGGACCAAGGATACCCAGGTCTCTCTCTCCTGCTCTCCCGCCTGATGTCACCACCTGACTTGGAGGCTTCTCCAACCAGGCGCATCCAAGACAGCCACTGCAGCACTTCTGTCCTGTGCCTCTTGGGGGCACTGTGCGCCTCCCCAACACTGCCATGTTACCCCTTTGTATGGCCTCCGGTCTGTGCCTGCTCTTCAGACCCTGGTCACCTCACGCTTGGACCCCGGTAGCGGCCTCTTGGTCTCTGCCTTGTGTATGTCCTTGCTGAGCCGCTGGAGTCTGGCTCCTGGAGTGCCTTCCCTCCCTCCTTAGTCCCAGGGCCACCATCTTACCTCGGGTACTCGGCACAAAGCCTTCCCTTCACTGCTTGGCTCTGCCTCCCTCTCTTTGCTTCTTGCTTTCCTTCAGGCCACAGTGTATTATGGCAAAGATCACTGATTGGTTTGCAAGTTCCAACTCCTCTCCTGCAGCTCAGGTTACAGATGAGGAAACTGAGACAAACAGGCTTAAGAGGCCTGCGGGTCACACCTCTACTAGGTGTCTGAATCTGGATTTGAATTCAGGTTTTCCTGACCCCAGGCTGGTATTCTGTCCCCTGTGCTGGCTAGCTGTTCTTCTCTACTTCCAGTTATTTTCATGTCTTCTGATTCAAATTGGGCTCTTAGAGAGCAGGAACAGGCTTTTCCCCTTTGCATTCCCTGAACTGAGCATAATTTCTCCCAATAATAAAATAATTAATAAAATTAATTAAATAGTAAAAGCTCTGTGATTGTCAGCTCTAGAAAACATTTCCCTGACCTGTGATTTCCTGTGGGGATCTGCATGGGTAGTGGTGGTTCCCTCACCGGAGCAGTGTTCACAGAGTGCTGCTGCTGGCCTGAGGAAAATCCGAGTTCAGATGCAGCTCCGGACTGGCTGTGTGACCTCTGGCCACCATTGCTGCCTCAGTATCCAGTGGCTATGATAATGCCCACCTTCCAGCGTGGTGGTAGGGATCAGATGAGGCCACATTTGTAAGGCACTTTGCACAGTGCTTCACACACAGGAGGCACTTGGTCAATGCTTGTTTCCTTTCTTTCTTGTTTGTATTAATTTGAATCTTCCTTTCAAAAAGGCAGTTTCAGGAGGGAGTCCCTTTCAGTAGCCCTTTGCTTATGGTTTCTTAACACTTGACACTTTCTGGTTTGTGGTGCTGTGTGCTTGTGTAGTAGTACGGATACTTGTTTGGGGCAGCTGGTGGATGAGACCATCCTTGAAGAATGGCTGGGCTGCTTTCCTGAGCATCTAAGGCTGGGATTGCATCCCTGCCTGGACGGCAGTAGCCTTTTATCTCCTTTTTAAGTAGAAGTTTTATTTTGTTAGTTTCTTTTGATTAATAATATTTTAAAAGTTGCATTTAATGTTCTCTGTGAGTTATTTTTTTATTAAAGTTTTTTTATTTACAGAACATGAGAGTAATTTTTCTACACTGACCTTTGCAAAACTTTCTGTGAGTTATACTGAGCCTGATGCTAGGTTAGGTCTGGCATAGAATTAGGGTACTTTACAGCTTCAACATAATGAAGTAGTCTTTAGGCCTCTTTCGTACCTTTTTCCTGATCTGTATTTTCCAACGTATTTTAAGTACCCAAATTATTCACTACTTTAATTACTTATAGTTTAAAAACAAAAATTACTTTATTTGCTCCTTGCCCCCACTTCTCAAACATTAACATCTTTATTACTAAAATAGTATTTTGCATTGCCTAGATATCCTGTGAACATTTCTAAATATAATCAGTCCTTAATGAAATGGCTACATGTGGGTAGATTGGAAGAATGACTCAGGATTTGAATAAATTTGAAGTTTAAAAATTAAGAATAAGTAGTATCTTTGCTACTTTTCTTCCATATTTCTTTGACAAATGATAATTAAAATTGGGGAAAAGAAAAGAAATTTGAGAATTGTTTTTTAATACTGCTCCGGAAGAGACTTAATTAATTTCCTCAACCTTTTCCTTCCTGGGCTGCTTGATAAGCATCCTGATTGAATCAGAATTTCAAAGGGATCGAATAACCTCGTAAAATGTAAATTGCTTTAGTTAACTGTGTTTGAGTGGGCTTTACCCTCTAAACTGGAGCTGCCTGTTGTTAGAGTTTGGGATTGTTGTCTGTGTGGATTCTATTCCAGACACTTTATCTTGGAAAATTAACCTAAGCTTCAGTTTCCCCAGTTGTAAAATGGGGATAATAATACTTGAAGTACTTGTTTTAAAAGGTAGTTGTGAGAACCTAAGGAGATGGTGTATTTAATCTTGTTACATACTTTCCTATCCCACTCTGATTATCCTAATCTTCTGTAATAGAGAATTTGGGATTTTAGATTTTGTTTTGATTTTAGCATTAGAAAAAATTACATCTATTTCAGGTAATAGCAGAAGCTTAAATAATATTTTACCTGTTTCTTTTTTTTTTTTTAATTTAAAACCAGTAGTTGGGGGGAAATTGATACTGAATGTTGCAAATTAAAAATTTCAAAATTTGTATGTGAAGGCATCCTTACAAAATTTATTGCAAGGTGTGGTCCATAAATGTGAAACATGTCAGGTTTTTAGACTTTTTCTATTTGTGAATTGGCTTTACTCATATTTTCTTCTATTTTCTTCTTAGATATTATTTCTATATGTGATGGCTCTGTAGGAAAAGGGAGGGATATATTTTGCAACACTTCATGTGTACTTTCTTATTGGAGGGTGGGAATGAGTGAGAGAATCTGGAACTCAGTTTTAAAAACAGTTGTTTAAAGGGGAAAATGAAATATTAAATAAGGGAAAAGGAGGGATACTGGGAAAAATTCTAGTGTTATAAAAAGCATATCAATAAAATTTTAAAAAGAAAAATAGTCATGGAAGATAGGCATGGCTTTAAATTTGCCTTTGTAATGAATTCAAATGTAGAAAATGGTATACTCACTTTTTCTGATAACATCTATTTTTGAAAGTCTAGAATGTTTAACCATACACAACAGGAAGCATTTTAAATTCTAGATAATGCAAATTAATCACATTGCCAGAATTTGTTAATGAGTATTAGAAAATTTACTTAAAAAAAAAAGTCACTAACTTTACTTGGTATTCAATGGTGCCCAAGGCAAAGGAAACTTTATGGAGAGAAAAAATGCTTGAATTTCTTTTCATTATTAGGACTTAGAAAGATGAAGATATCTGGTAGTTGTGATAGAGGAAATAGATTTATATTCATTTTTAATATGATAGCATTTAAGACATTTGAGTGGTAATCATAATTAATTAAACATTAAATTTCCTTATTTTGCTGTCTTTAGAATTTGCCCTCAGCAGTGGTAAGCCATGTTTTGAATCCACAGCCTGGAGAGAAGATTCTGGATATGTGTGCAGCACCTGGAGGCAAAACAACTCATATTGCAGCGTTAATGCATGATCAGGTGAGACTGTTCTCAAGGAGATTATATGCTTAGATGAGGAAAAGTGGGTCTTAAGTCAGCTGAGGGATCTTCTAACTTCTATGAGGATTAATTAATTTATTTTTATTGTCAAAATGAACAATTAAAAACAGCATAAAGTAGTGAGGATACATACAGTTTTGCGGAAACCTTTACTAGATCCCAAATATTGGAGTTCTGTATCTCTTTATTTTGAAAACAAATGTACATCATTGTGAATTATGTTTTTTCTTTATTTCCTTAGGGACTGGTAGGTGGGCTGTATCAGGATAATGGCATTGAGATTAGAGAAGAGGTAACTGAGGCAAGAGATGCTGTGGAGTTGGAGTTGATAAGAGCTGTAACTAATTAGCTGTGAGAGGGGAAGGGCAGGGAAATGTCAATGTTAACAATGACATTCCCAGGTGGAAATGTTTAAATCAGAAGGAGCAGGCTTGGACATTGGTGATAAGATGTTCTCCAAGAGCAGCTAGAAATGGAGGTCTGGGGTTCAAGAGATACCACAGCTGCTCCCCTGCCTCAGGCCTTCCTCCCCTCCCATGGAGATCATTGGTCTCCCTGCCTTCTCATCCACTTCTTCCTTTACATTGCTGCCAACCCTGATCGGACCCTATGACCCATTCCTAGACTTAGCCAACACCAGGGGCTTCTAGTTGCCTTAGAATATCAACTTCTTTGTTTACAAAACCTCATCCCAGTACAGATTCTCTCTTGCTCTTCACTCTTGTTCCTAACTTAAGATTTTACATTCCCTGTCTTGGTGCTTTTGCACTGGCCATCCCCCCCATGACTGGAATGGAACCATCTTTATCAGCTTCATGGGGTGCTTCTTTTTCTTTAAGGTACATCCCAGGTACCTTCTTCTGCATAAATCCTTTCTTCATCCCCCCTCCACCTGCTAAAGCCTTCCCTCCCAAGGATTTAACTTGGATTTAACTACTCTGTGTATAAACTTATTTATGCCAAATGTTTGTATATGTAGTTGTCTACCCATTAGAATATAAGCCTATAGTGAGTAAAAAGTCTTACATTTTTTGTTCTTGTATTCCTAGTGCTTGGAACATAAGTACTTGATTGATTAGAGATAGATACTATATAATCTCAACTAGAACCTGACTACTGCACTTCAGTCTTTTTATTTATTTTTTTTTTTGAATGACAATTATGCTTCCCACCAGATTTCTACACTAATTCTTCCTTCTGCTTTTCAGAAGCTTGTGCCTTCAACTTTATTGAGATAATTAAGGCCATTTCTTTTTCTCTCCATTCCACATCTCAAAACATTCCCCATTCAATGAAATCATCTTTCTTGATAGGCCTTATATTCCCCCAAAAGTGCAAGAGAAAAGAAACCTCATTATCTGAGTGATATTCTATTTTATATTGGCTAATATAGTTCTGAAATTTTTTTCTGGTAATTTGTAGTGCTTTTTGTTAATTGATTAGGTAAGTGACATTGATGATGCAGGAAGACAAAATATATTACATTAGAAAGGTGAAATTCTAGAATGGGTATAGAACATAATCCACTAATTTTCAGACTCAGGCTATTCATTATTAGTATTTTCACAGTCTATTTATCTAGAATTTTATTAACATTTTTTCTGAACAACTCAAAATGTCAAATCATCTGTTAGAGAGAATTACATTTGCTACTAATCCTACTAAATTACCTCGAGAAAGAGATCTTAAGTATAGAAAAGTTAATATATGTAGTGTAATTCTTTGAGGGTTGAGCAATCCTATTTCAGCAAACAATATAAAGTACCAGTGGAACTGAATTTACATTTGCCTTTATGCTGTAGCTGTTTTGTGTATATTTTTGTTTAAATTAAGCCTTATTCTAAGCACATTCACACTTTGCCATGTAAGGTAACCCTGAAATGGACAATTTTGAAAAGTGAATAATATTCTTTTGAATTTATGTATTGGTGTATATCAGATTTATTTAAATAAAAGTATATCTTTTAATTGCTATTTTTATTAGCAAAATGCTTCTCTGTGTAAATAGGATAGAGTAGTGAAGATGTATGGGGAAAACTTAGGGGAAAAAATTAGCCAAAAATCTTATTCCAAATCTTAACTTTATATCTATCAATCAGCCAATTTTTGGTATTTTTGTTTTTGGTCAGATGAAAGAAAAAGACTTTAAGAATAAGAGTTTGGTGTTTTTTTAAAATAAATCCTTTAGAGGAGATTTAATCATGTCCTCCCTAACCTATTCCAGTTTCTTAAATCTTTCTTTATATCTTTTGCATTGCATCTTAATTTCATTTCCTTCATTCCTGTTCTTAATTATCTAAATCTGTTATTATTCCTCACATATTTAAGACTATTAAATGAGTTTGTATCATCCATTATCAAAAGTGTTATTCTTTAATCCTTTGTCTTTTAAACACTGTCCAAGTTCTCCTAATCCCTCTGAGTTTTGGAGTAAAAATACGAAAAATGCTTAACAAAATATAAATGCCTTTAATATTTCAAAAGATCTCTGATTTCATTGGTGTAAATGCTCTTTGGAATATCCTTTGGGAGAGGCTATTGGAGCTGTTGCAATTAATTAGCATATTTTATATCCTACTGTGTAGATTGATCATTGATATAAATACAAAAAGGACAAAAACAAGGTAAATTTAAAAGGAGAGAGCTATTTCATATAGCACATCACCCATTAAGTCTCATTTACTTAATATTTCAAAGATTGATGGTTTCATTAGTATGAATAATTTATCACCTATATAAAACTTTTTGAGAGTGGCAGCTAAGGCATATTGCATAGAGTGTTGGACTTGGAAGTTAGGAAAGCCTTGGTTTAAGTCATCTGTAAAGTAAGTGGGTTAGACTTGACCTCTAAGGTCCCTTTTAACTCTTGTTTAATAATCTTGTGATGAACCACTCTATAATGAGCAGCATTTATACAACAGATGCATAGTGATAGAGCTCTTTTTTTTTTTGGTTTGGGGTTAGCTATTTTTTTTTTTAATTAAAACTTTTCATTTGCAAAACATATGTATGGGTAACTCTTCAACATTAACCCTTACAAAGCTTTGTGTTACAAATTTTTCCCCTTACTCCCCACCCCTCCCCTAGATGGCAGGATATCCACTACTGTTAATTATGTTAAAATACTTGACAAATCAAATATATGTATACATATTTCCACACATCATTTTTGTGCAAGAAAAATCGTATCTACAAGAAAAAAAAATCAGAGAAAGGAAACACAATGGAATCAAACATCAATCAAGAGCATGAAAATGCTATGTTGTGGTTCACATTTCATATCCCTCTCTCAGTGTTTATGGCTTTCTTCACTGAACAATTGGAACTGGTTTGAAGCATTTCATTGTTGAAGAGAGCCATGTCTATCAGAATTGATCGTCATTTAGGATTGTTGTTGCCGTGTATAATGATCTGCTGGTTCTGCTCATTTCACTCAGCATCAGTTCATGCAAGTCTCTCCAGGCCTCTCTGTAATATTCCATAATATTCATATACCATAACTTATTCAGCCATTCTCCAATTGACGGGCATCGACTCAATTTCCAGTTTCTTGCCATTACAAAAAGGGCTGCCACAAACATTCTTGCACATGCGGGTCCCTTTCCCTCCTCTAAGATCTCTTTGGGATATAGGCCCAGTAGAAACACTGCTGGGTGAAAGGGTATGCACAGTTTGATAACTTTTTGAGCATAGCTTCAAATCGCTCACCAGAATGGCTGGATCCGTTCAGTGTTTCACCAACAATGTATCAGTGTCCCAGCCTTCCCACATCCCCTCCAACATTTCTCATTAAATGATAGAGCTCATTAGTCTTAATGTGGTGTTAAACTTTTCATTTTTTTTTTGTCGACATGTACATGTACCATTATTACTATAGAGTTAACAAACTATAGTATTTGGTCATGTTTTAATATTATTTTTAATATTAAATTTCCAGAATTTTCTTTTAGGTAATACAAATAAATGTTTTGGCTTGTATTTTTTTTTCTTCCTAATTTCAGCTGTAACAGTTTATATTTCTGTCTTGGAGAATATGTATGTATACATGTGTTTTATGTGTATGTGCACATATAACACATAGATTAAGGACATTGAGTCATGATAAGGATTGATTTTAAAAGTAAAATGAATTAAGCATCCAGTGCAGGTATATTAGGGGTAGGGGCAGTAAGAATTGAATGTTAAGTTTTATTTTTCAAAAGGTGAGCAGGGTGCATTGTCATCCAACAGGATAATCATTGTTCCGTTCACTTCTGGAAGGTATGTTTTATCCCAAAATCTCTTTTGACATTTTGCAGATACTATCATTATGCTTCTTTTTGAGCTTTGATTAAAAGTAGCTTTGCATTGTGTTTACCTTTCCAGTTTTATTCAGATTAAGGGAATTTTTTCCTTAAAATCAAGCAATCTTTCAAGTCAGCTAAAAAGAAGATAAAGTGTATCCTGTTGGCAAAAACATATTTTATAAAAGAAAAGCACTAAAATATTTAACTATTCATATGTTTACTGCCTTTCCTTATTACAGTAGTTTATGTGAAACGAATGTATTTGTTTAATGAATTTGTTCTTAAAATTAGGATTGGGGGCAGAAAAACTATACTTTCTTAGGGATTTTTACATATTATTAAAAGTTCTAATGACTGCATTGGATTTATTTTCATTTTAAAAATTTCTGTAGGGTGAAGTAATAGCACTGGACAAAATACCCAATAAAGTAGAAAAAATAAAGCAAAATGCTGCATTATTACATTTGAACTGCATCAGGGCTTTCTGCTATAATGGGACAAAGGCACTTGGGAAGGTAGAGAATGGACAAGGTAAGGTTTATTTTAAAAGCTTCCAAAACAGGATTTTAATGATAAATATTATTTATGTTTTGCTATTTTGCTAAGGTGTTAAAGAAAATGTTAGCATCCATAAGTCTGTGAAACCTTGATAATGAAAACAGGGTACTTTATGTGTGACCCTGGGCAAGTCACTTAACCCCAATTGCCTCAGCAAAAAAAGGAAAAAGAAAATAGGGTACTTTAGCACAGGATATATTTTAATTATTTTTCTCTTCATTTCTTTATTATTCCTTGTGCAGTAACATACACTTGAACCCTACAAACCCCCTATTTCTAAGAGGCATTCATTTTAATTCAGTTATCACAAAAACCTGTTATTATGCAAGTTTTTTTTTTTTGTTTGTTTTAAGATCTCAGCCTTTGCTCATTTTCACTTATTTTTTTAAGTTCTCACCTATTTTGCCTTAATATGACATTTTTAATGTGATGAATTTGTTTTTTAAAAATTATGGTAAATTAGGACAATATTACACATGTCATTGATGGAAGACATTTTTGTTATGGAAATCTTTATAGATTTTTTTCACTTTTTATTTGTTTGTTATCCTTCTAGTTTCATCCTTAAGTAGTCTGGACATATCTGGCTTACTTGTGTCTCTCACCAAGCTTTATATAACAGTTTTAAATTTCTTTTCAAGCTGTTTATGACATTATAAAGCTGACAATTTTTCATAGTCCTATCTGTAAAACTTTTATGAATGATTATATTTTAAACTGGTGATGTTCTTGGCTGTCCTATTTCTAGTTTGTCAAGGGAATTTGTTACTTGCTAGTTAAAATAAACCAGTAATAAGATCATGTCTAAATCTAGGTCATCCAGCTTAGCTTGGTCATGGGGCCTTGGAAAACATGAAACAGTCCCTTCTGTGACTTCCTGAGTTACATGTCCTTGAGGATTCTTATTTTGCCATTTTCTCTTCTTTCTTGAAAATATTCCTTGGTCGTTATCTCTGATCCCTTGTCACCCCTGGGTGAATGACTTTCAAGTCTGTACCTCCCTGTTGGCCTCTTCTTGGGCAGCTCATTGTCTTCTGGATTCTGCTTGTCTTTTTCCTCGGCCCCTCAAGTTCAGCGTGCCCAAGGACGGAAGCCTTATCTCCCAAGTCCTGACTTCTTCTTTGCTCTCCCAGATCCCATCAGCTGTCAGGTTTCCCTTTCTGTCTCTACCATGTTTCTTCCTCTCAGTCACCTCAGGTTGCTGACAGCCCCGTCTCAGAATCTCTAAAACCTCCAGCTGATCCTCATGGTCTGTGAGATAGAGTAGAGCCTGCACGTCCTCTGCACACAAATCACTTTTTTAGCCTGTTCTCACACTACAACTTTACACACACATGCATTGCCTACATCAAACCTTTCTCCATCCCCCTTTGTTTTTTTTCCCTGTTTACTTGTGCTTCATCTCCTAATGCTACTTTATTTTAGGCTAATACTATCTTTTCTATTATAGTTATTTGTATGCATTCCTTTGCTGGCTTATTATTAAGTAAACTACTTTTTTTTTTCTTTTATCAAAAAAATTTTTTTAAAAAGGAGAACAGAAAAGGGACACAAACCAAAATGAAACAGAACATTATCATGTGCCTAGCTGAAAATGAGGGGGAGGAGGATTCAAAATATATAACAATGAATTACCAGTTCAAGAAAACTTACAAAACAGTATAACAACTTCTATCCATGAGTGTCCATCTTTTCTTTATTTCCTTGTTGATTGTTCTTTTGTTCTCTGCTGTGCACTTCCCAAGCAGGTTATAGTCAAACAAGAATATATTTATGTACCCTCCCCCCACATGTATCTTTCCTATCCTTGCTGACTCTTTGCTTTAATTCTGCTCCTTAATTGGCCTTGCTATTATTTAACCTGCCCTCACAATTTTCTTCCCCATCCATCTATTCCTGCCCCCTTTATTTCTTTATAGATTTTAGAAGGTGCTCTGCCCTTCATGGTCTCTTCACCTTGAAGTTTCTGAAGATTTTTGATTGGGAATTTTGGTAGTTAATCTGAAATTTCGGATTGAAAACTACATACTAGTTATTTGCATGACCTGTTGGCTTGGGAAGGTGAAGGTGAAGGCTTAGTCCACCCTTCCCTTGCTGGGGGTGGCTGCTCCTTGGAAGTGAGAAAACTGGCCTACTCTCAAGTTCACCTTCCCCCAACTAATGCCACTGCCCCTGCTAGGTACATGAAATTACTTTAGCATTAATTTAGATTTAGCATTAATTGCTTCTGTTAAAGGAACAGCTTACATTTATGCAGTATTAACGGAATGTTTTTATTTTTCAAGTCTGTGGTGATTTTAAGGCAAAGTCATTTGTAATGTTATATTTCACTATATAATATATATTATGTATATATATTTTACCATATAAAATATATATATATTACTGCTTAACAATGCAAGGAACTTCTAAGGTTTCTGGTTAACTGCAGTCTCTGAATGGTTATTTCAATACCCTTTCAGCAAATTATTCAATTTATTAGGTGTATCATAGTTTCATTGTTTAATGAATATGATGGCAAATGTGCTTTCTGAAAGTACCTAGGGCAGTATTTCAATCCGACAGTTGACCCATCTAGTTTTGGGTGTGCTGCTCTGCAGGCACATGGGATTAGGATGTAAAACCTCTGATTAGTGAAATTTGCTATTGGGATTATAATTGATACTGTTTTGAGTTTTGAATTTGGGAATGATTATCTGAATTGTTAGTAACCCATCGTTTGAGAAAAATACCATTAATTTACTCAAACTGATTCCTAAATTGGCTATTAAGTAGCCCCTGCTTTTTCCTCTTAAAGCAAATTTCTGTAATCCGAAAAAGTGGTCAATAGAAACCATAAGCATAGTTGAAGTATTTATAATATCTTGCTGCTTTTGATCTGAAAATATGTAGTCATTATCTTATAATTAGGTAAGTGAGCAATTTGGCTTAGTCATCTGTGTATTGCTAGATATATATGTCTATAATGAAATAAGGGTTTTAAAGAACTTTATTTAAATGTAAAAAAAGTAATTGATACAACTATCTGTGGGACCTGTTATTTTATTGATTATTGAAACCAAAGGTGAAATATCTTTCTTGTGGAAATATATTTTTAGATATCTTTAGAGAAAATTTTAGTGTACTCAAGCTTTCTTAGATGGATGTAATTTATGGAATATTTTGTTACATCAGTGGGAAAGTCACTTTTACTTAATACTTTATACTAGTCCCTAGCCTCTGGAGATCAGTCAGCTTGCCTTTTGTGGCAGGGTGAAAGATTCCAAAATCTAGGGACTGTAGTGTCATGTACCCAAGTCTGGAATATAATTGAGGGTAGCTCTTGCATCTTCTTGGGTGAGCATACCCAAAGCAAACCTTGGGTGGTGGTATTATGAAGAATATCAAATCTTCTTTGCCCGGGAACTGAATGGGCACCTGTGCATCGACCCAATTGGCTACTCCTTTTACCTTGGCATTTGATGAAGCAAGAAAGACTGAATCAGGAAGAATTAAGTCAAGGATAGTAACAATGAAAAAAGATGGGAAATCTAGTTCTGGATTTGGGTGATTCCTGCTCTGGTAAGTAGTATTTGAAAAATTACACAGAAAAGCAGTGAAGGGAATAGCAGAGTAGTTAGGTGCCACTAGTAGAATAGCATGGGAAAATAGAACGACTCTAGAAAGGTTACTGGCAGGAAGAGGGGGAGCAACATGTGTTACAATTGGAAGCAGTTGCACTCCTAGTACAGCCCTATCAGAAGAATTAGCAGAGAATTTAGGAATCAGTTATCCGTCCTGTGAAAGGAGATCTGTGCAGGGATTAATAGACTTTCTGAATATTAGAAAGTATTAGCCAGATTTGAGGGGTTAGAAAATGATGTGGAAACCAAATTATTAAAAAGAAAAAAAGGGGAGAAATTGTGAGAAATGAATGAACATTTTAGTTTCCACAGTTAAGAAAATTAAATTGGAGAAATGAAACTTAAATTACAAAATGGAAACCTACAAGGACATCAGGGAGTAATCAAAGGCAGAGGTTACCTTTTCCCTTCTAGAATGTAAGCTCCTTAAGGGCAGGGACTGACTATGCAACAAGGGGTAGAGATTCATGCCATGTAACTTCTGTAACATCAATTAATGGGGAATTAAAGGAGGGGCTTGTGCTTCAGGAGAGGAAATAAAATGCTACCTTTGGGGTTTCAAAGGTGTGTCTACTCAGTGAGGCCCTCATTCTTGCAAGAATGTAAAATAAATCCCTCCTGCACTCATCAGTGAGTTAGTGGAGTTTTTGGTAAGATGTTTTGTTCTTACAAGAATTCCTTCCCCTCTCTAATGCCTCTGTTTCTATTCTTCTGCACCTCATTTGTATGACACAATTACTATTTTTAACACTGCCCCAATCTTTCTTTTGAGCTACCCTGTTATGAATCTTAAACATATACTCCACATTTTCCATGTAAAAAAACCATAAACAATTTATCCACATTTAAGCAGTTTGTCCTTGTTGAGTTCCTTAAAATTGATCTTTGATATTGGTTATATATTGAATTTTCCACTAAGTTTGGGTTTGGTTGATAGAAAGTCCTGAAAATCTGCAAGTTTGTTGAAGGTCCATTTTTTCCCATTCAGGATAATAGATAATTTTGCTAGATGTGGTATTTTTGACTGCAGGCCCTGGCACTTTTGCTTAGCGGTAGATACGATTCCAGAACCTGCCAACTACTTTTGAGAAGAGTTCAGGTTGGACTGCCTCTATACCTCCAGTGGTTTACTGGCTGTCTCGAAAGCAGGAGAGGGTTATAAACAGGAGTTAACTGAGACAAGCTGGAAGAACTAGAGAAAGAATGAAGATGAAAAAGACTTTCTGAAGTTGAGAGGGTAGATGGGTAAAGAAGGAAGCTTAGATGACCTTGGATGCACATCCTCAGAAACAGTCTCTTTAGGTGTTTGTTTTATTTTTTTTGCCTTGGTTTGTGCCATGCCAGACCTAGAATTACACTGGAGTGGGTTCCAGACTCTGGGTCTTATTTACAGTTGCTTACTTACTGGAATTGGGCTGTAAGCTGTCTTTTTCTCAGACCTTCATATGACATTAAATTGTAATCGGTGCACACGACAACTACTATTACAGTTTTGTTTTTTAAAGGTAAGTCTTCTACATCAATTCCGTTTTTAAGTTTAAGCCGGTGACAACATAGTACTTTTTGGGTGAGATGAAAACTTGTCTGTTATTTTTGCTCTTTTTGGTCTGTTATTACTAATGATGCTTGTAATATTTTAAAAGTCATTGGTAACTTGTGTTAGGGTAAGTTGGAAACATTTGCATAATTCCAATTTCAGAAGGACCACCATTCTCACCTGAGTCCTTTGATCGAATTCTTCTTGATGCCCCCTGCAGTGGGATGGGACAAAGACCAAACTTGGCTTATACCTGGACTCTAAAGGAAGTGACATCTTATCAGCCATTACAAAGGAAACTCTTTACAGTGGTAGGTATTTATCATTCAGCTTCATTTCATTAGTTTTACATTTCAAAGAGGCACCTTGTTGGAGGACCAAGGATCCACCCTTGTGGTTAGTTTTCTAAATGTTGTTGAGTAAACCTTAAAATTATGCAGATAGGTTACAGTTATAGCAGTGTACTGATGTAGAGAAACATAATTCACACCTTTTAATGCTTTTATCTTACCCAAAAATAACAAACAGAATTCAGGACATTCTATTCAGCTTGAATTACCTGCTTTTATAGCTATTTCTTACTCCTTTAAAATTGAATGTGAGTAATGCTTTGCTTTCTTTGTGGTAAATTCATTGATTCTCATGAAATTTTTCTCTTTTCATGAATATATACAAAGGCCAGATTAGTAAGACAGATGAGAAAATTTTCTTTTTCTTTCTTTTTTCCCTGGAGAGTTTTCTCTTCAGCTTTCCACAGGCTGTCCTTCTTGATCAAGGGTTTTAGTGAGTGGGTCATTTTATCTAGTTATCAATTGAAGATTGAATTGAGTACAGCTGGGAATCAGAAAATTGAAAAAAGCTACGAGGGAAGTATTACCACAGAGGTTGACTTCTTAGATGAGGCATGCTGTTGTCTTCAGAACCTCATGCAATTTATTGACATGGCCTTGTGTACAAAATAGGTACTGATTTAACAAGATTGGTGATTTCTTGGTTGCATAAGAGAATAGAGAAGGAGGCATTACAAAGTAAAGGAGAAGATAGAACAGTTATTAAAAAAAAAAAAGATTTTCAGGGGGGTATCATAAGGATAAATAGACCTCCCTAAGTTAGCCTTATGATCATGATGGGTTTCAGTCATCCAGAAAAAAGTTAAATATGCTCAGTGTGCATAGGAGTTACTATACCCTGTTTAATAAAACAGGGAAGTTAATCCTTTAGAGAGGTTTTTTATTCAATTTACTATACTGTCTTGTACCCTAAGTACATCCATTTTGTTTTGTTTTTTGTTTTGTTTTTGTTAATTCAGATAACTCAAAAGTACTAGTAACTGTTTTTGTTACTTGTGTTTTCTCCCCTTTCATCTTTTCTACTATGTTTTGAAGAGAAAACTAAGAAAAATATTTTCCTTGTATGATCCTTTGTTCTGTCTCTACATCTTTCATACTTTTCTCTATTCCAGCCTTGGCTTTGAAATGGTAACCTTTCCTCTTGAAAAGTTTATTTAAAGATAATAAATTTTGTCCTTTTGAAAATAAAATAGCACATTATTGGTTGCCACTATGACAGGGATCTCTTAATTATTATATCTTCCTTACTGCTTTTTGTTTTGTTTTGGTTTCCCTGTGCATCATGAACTCTCTGGGTTGAGGTGAGATTATAGCATCTTCCAAAGATTCCACAAACCTTACATGGGAAAGGAAAAGACATCTTAAAACATGAACCTCAGTAATTCATATCAGATAGCTATATTTTTCTCTCTTTTCCCAATCATTCGAGTCTGTTCTGCTAATCCTTGCTGGTTCATGGAATCATTGATTTTTGTTTGGTCTGTTATAGTTTTCAGGGAATTTGTTACTTGGGTCAAGTTGACTGATTTTTTTTCTTCTAAACTTTTTCCTTTCACTTCTTCCTTTTAGAGCTTTCTTTCTTCCTTTCTTTCTTTTTTTTTTTTTTTTGATATTTTACTTCATTTTTTTTCTAGGTATTCATGCAGCCCCTGTGGAAAGGCAGTTTTTTCTTTGGGTCTGTGCTCACAGTTGCCACAGAATGACTATCTCCTTCCTTGGAGGATTTGCAATAATTTTTGGTGCTAGTCAGTGTTTCCTTTGATTTACTCATCTCTAGCTTTAGTTCCTAAACCTAGGCTTTATGCTTGGACCAGGCTCTATCCCATGATGTACTTTTGGGGAAGATGGTCAGCCCTGTGTGGTTTTTAGCTTTGGATCACATGGATTCCTGTACTAAACACTCCCATGTCCCCCAACTCTCCACCACATCTTTAAATCTCAGAATACTGGATCTTCAGGGCTTTCTTTGGCAGGCATCTCAGGGCAAGGTGCTAGGACTTCTGGGAAGGGGGATACTTGCTTTTGGGCAGTTCTGTGGTAAGAGTCACTTAATGGAGTGTCTCATTGGATTTCTTGTTCATTATTTGGTCTTGAAGGTTTTGTTGCTGTTAGGTGGACTGTTCCTTTCTCAGGCATGGAAAACACTGGGAACTTAGTTTTTGTTTTTTTGTTTTTCTTTTTGCTGAGGCAATTAGGGTTAAGTGATTTGCCCAGGGTCACATAGCTAGGAAGTGTTAAGTGTCTGAGACCAGATTGAACTCAGGTCCTCCTGACTTCAGGGCTGGTGCTCTATCCACTGTACCACCTAGCTGCCCCAGAACTTAGATACTTGCATGGAAATTTACCTCCCCTCCAGCCTGGTTAGAGTGAAACTGCTTTGCAGAATGGAGAAAATTATTCTTGTAAATATGTGGAGTGTTTAAGTAGAAAATAATGTCTTTTAAATGTGTATACTTTTGGGAAAGGGGAGTGAGAGATTTGGCTCTAATACTAGTCAAGCAAACAAATGACTGACTGCTGTGTGCTTCAAACCATTCATCAACCCTTTCACACTTTTACCTAGAAACTCTTCCTTTAATTCCTGTTAATGAACTCTAGTTGCCTAACTTGGTAAGTATTTTATTCAGCCTGAGCATTCAAAAGCATTGATTCCTTCATGTGACTGTCTTTTAGGCAGTTCAGCTGCTTAAGCCAGGGGGTGTGCTGGTGTATAGCACGTGTACAGTCACCCTGGCAGAGAATGAAGAACAGGTTGCTTGGGCCCTCAAGGCTTTTCCTTGTCTCCAGCTTCAGCCCCAGGTAAAAAGTTACTTCCATTTACTCTTAGCTCTTTAGTAGCTCCATATACCCAGGAGAGAACTTACAGGAGACTATTCAGTGGCTCTCCCTAATTGCAACCAGAAAATCCAATTCACATAGAATTGAAGAGAGGATTATGTTTTCAGAATTTTTTGTTGTAGCTACTGTTTTTATTAGTCTGGGTCATTCTGCTGGAAAGTCACAAAGCCCATAATAAAAATATTATGGGCTCTGAGGGTAATTATTATAGATGAAGCTATTCTTATTACTCATTGTCTTTGATATTTTCTAAGAGGTTTCTTTTGGAGTTTTTTGCCTTTTTCTTAAGTGCTTTATGGGAGAACATGGTACCTAGTCTTCCTCATGTCATTTCAAAGCTGATCAGACATTCTAGCCCTGTGACTTTAGAAGATCAGTAGCCAAGGTAGGAAAATGGTGGAGAAGTCTCTAATTTTTATGTAGCTCATTATATAAACTTTTACAAAATTTGTACTTGATTACACCTAGAACAGTTTATGTTCCATAGTAGTTTTAATCTGACAACTTTTATGATCACATTTCTATATGGTGATATTTGGGTTTTAGTTCAGCCCTGGAAGAAAACTTATTATTCCAAACACATTAAGTATTACAGATTGACTTCTGTTCCTTATGTGGTATTATCAATGTTTTCAACATTCATCCTTGCAAAAACCTTGTGTTCCAGATTTTCTTCCCTCCTCCCTCCCCTAGACAGCAGGTAATCCAGTAAAGGTTAAATGTGCAGTTCTTTTAAACATAGTTGTGTGGCACTATATAATGAATAAGGGAAGGGAATAATCATTTCTGTCATACCCAAAAGGTACCAGGAGCTGCAGCAGGCTCTACAATTCACGTCTCAAAAGCCTCGTAATCAATCTTAGAAGTAGGTACTGTTGTAGTTCCCATTTTACTTTGGAGACAAACCAAGGCTACGTGACTTGCTTAGGTTCACAGCTAATAAAGGTCTGAGGTCATGTTGGAACTTAGTTCCTGAACTGACTTCAGGCCCAGAGCTTCATCCACTGCACCAAAAGGCCTCTGCTAAGAAGCAAGTTTCAGTAGAGTAGGCACCAAGACGGCAAAATGCCAGCACAGTCTTTGGAGTCATTTCATAGTGATCTTCAGAACACTTTTTTAATGCATAAATGGCATTTTCTGGAGTGAGTTGTTATAGTGTAAAGTGCATTGGACTTGGAGTCAGGAAGGCCCAGTTCTCCCTCTTACTGATTTTTCTGCTTTGGGCAAGTTGCTTACCCCCCTCAGGTCCTTGATCATGATCTTGTCTTTGGGTGTAACAGGGACAACGCCTCTCTTCTCTACTGCCGGCCTCCCAAGGGCTGAGAGAGCCCAGAGGCAGGATTGTGGAGCAGGAGAGAGCTTTTACCAGTGAGATGGTCCTGTAAGTGCTTTGTAACTAAAAGTGATGACAGCATCAAGGGAACGACTTTGTCAGTCTTTTATGTCCTATGAAGCACCCATTGGCCCTGCAAGGATCAAATGTTTGCTTTGCATGTTGTTTTCAGGGTCTGATATAAAATGATGATTTTGGGGCTAAGAATCTGCATGATAGCTCAAAGAGAACTCTGAGTTATGTAGACATCAACTAATATATATATGTTCATGATAAATTTTGTTTTTCTGATACATTAAAGTCCTTTTGATGTTTTCTTACCACTCACATGCTATAAATCAAAGTAAAGCATTTTTAAGTTTGTTATAATATTCCTTGGAAATTATTACATTATCTCTCTTTGAGATTCTGATAGAGAGTGTTGATCTTATGGCAGTCATATAAGGGAGACTAGGTCCTGCTACATCTGGATTCCATGAGATCAAATTATTCCAATTTGATACCCGGGAAAATACATAATTCCCTTCAAAATAAAGATGCTTCACTGGGCTTTTTATAAAGCATTATGTAAATGATAATTTGAACTTATATTGTAATTAGAAAAAAATGCTCTGATTAATGTCATCAACTGAATTTAGCCTTTTTAAGTTGATATACTTAAGTAATGTGAATTAACATATGCATGTATTAGTTGCAGAGAAATAAAAAACCTAACTGTTGTAATAGTTCTTGATGACTCTACAAACAGGAACCACATGTTGGAGGACAAGGAATGGTAGGAGCTGGCCTATCTCTTGACCAGCTGAAGCAGCTGCAGCGATTTGATCCATCCATCATACCCTTAAAGGACACTGACATCACCACTGTTAGAAATGCCAGCAGAGAAGACATGATTTGGTTAGCAAATAAGGATTGTATAGGGTTTTTCATTGCAAAATTTGTAAAGTGTGAAAGTGTTTAGGAAAAGAATTATCGGAAGTCAGAATTTTATCGAGTGTTTGTTACATAAAAATATTTTTACTGTAGCATTTTCAGGCTAACAGGCTGATGATATGGTTGCTATGGAAGCAGGAAAATCTGCCAGTTTTTCTTTTAAGAATCAAGAGTCACAGGTTAAAGAAGTCAAAAGGGTAGAGTGAGATCATGTTTATAAAGGATTCTTTTTTACTTACAATGTCTTTAACAGACTACAAAGAAGATACCTTCAGATGTCTGAAAATAGCTTCTTTGTTCTTTTTTTGTTCATAAAAAAGTGATATAACAAATGTCAGATTATATTTTCTACAGATATTTTTAAAGTGCAAATTTAACTTTAATAAAATCACTTTGTTATATTAAAAGTATTTTCTGTTCCAATATTTTGTAATACTATCAATGCATAAGGAATTGACATTTTTGTATGTTTTGTTAGTTTACCTTTTTCAGTTATTTGCTAAATCTTATCTCTTCTAACTGAAATAAAGTTAACAGTATTTCTTGAACACTTCTAAACGATATGATTTTGTTACTTTTCTTTATTTTTGTTTAATCATTTTTCAGTTGTATCCAACTCCTAGTGATCCTGTTTGGGATTTTCTTGATATAGATACTAATTTGCCATTTCCTTCTCCAGCTCATTTTACAGATGAGGAAAGTAAGGCAAACAAGGTTAAATGGCTTGCCCAGGATCATACAGCTAGTAAGTGGCTGAGACCAGACTTCAACTCAGGAAGCTATGTCTTCCTGATTCCAGGCTCTTTCCACTACACCATCTAGCTGTAGTTAGTCATTTCTAAAGATTTTAACTACAAAGGGAAGTATAATAGGCTTTTCAGGATAGTTGTACTCCTTTGTGGATTAATATAGTTTTTCAGTATGAAACAATTACTTTTCTGACATATGATACAGCATATCTTGTTTAAATTACTATAAATATTTTTAAAGACAAAATGATGTAGCCTACCAAAATTTTTTGTGATTTATACTGCTTTAAGGAAATGGACTCCTGCCAGAAGCATTACCAACTGTTAGTAGGTCCAAGCAGAATCCAATTTGAGGAGACGTTTCCTATGCATGCTGAAGTCCTTCTGATATTCCAATTTACAGATGGTGTTCTGATTGCAACACATCCTGGAACATTGCGGATTGTCCTAAATGAGAGTGATCATTATTCTAAAGCTTTTGGTCTAACTAGCCACATAGGAAAACACAAACAAGTGACACTGCTTCTTGCCCAGACTGCATCTAAGTGAATGAACCACACAGTGAGTTAGGCCCAGAATTATAGGAGGAAGAGAATAGGCTGGTTTTAGGAAAACTGAAAAGTTCTTTTAGGGACCCCAAACCTTCTCCCTGAAACAATACTTTTAATCACCAATATTCTTATAGAATGGCTGAGAGGCAAAAAACTCCTTGGAGTCCAAGTTGGTGATCACCTCCGGCCCTGGAGGCATGTGGGGGGCATGGACAAGTTGCAACGCATCCCAACTAGGCATGAAGAAGGGCACAACCACAAAAGATGAGTTGGTTATGCAGGGGCAGTGAAGGTCAAGCGAAGGTTGGATGGTGCTCTATAGTGCTCCCTCATGATACCAAGGAAACCTGAGGGACACCACCTCCCCTTCCCCTAGCATCTTCTAGGGGTCCCTTTCAGGGAAATCATACCACCAAATGCAGAAGGATTACCCAGAAGGAGGAGGCCTGAATGGGTTACCTCCTGCATCTCTGAAGGAGGGAAATGAGCATTTATTAAACACCTGCTGTGTGCTGGGCCCTGTGCTAAGCAAGCACTTTTTTACAGACAACTCATGTGATCCTCACAGCAGCTAGCCTTATTTGACAGAAGAGGCAGAAAAAAGTTCACTTGGCCAGGCTCACTCAGCTGGTGTCTGAGGCTAGAACTGGGGGCTCCAACTGCTGGGTCACCTGGCTGCCTATCTTTGGAAGAAATGTCCACACAACCAGATTATACATCTACTGCAGCGATTCTATTTTTCCTTTTACTGATTTTAAATGTAAGCAAGGAGGACTCCATTAGAATGCATTTGAAAAACTCAGGAAACAGTCTACTTTATTTGTAATATTTTTGTTACGAAGTAGGACATTATGAATCTCCTGCATCATCTGTAGGGTAGAAACTGCTTCCTATTATGTAGGATATAGCTGATCGTTTTGTCAGTTGTCACCATAAGTGAATTCTGTATAAACACTGACAGAGTAGACTATGTATATGGTCCTATATTCCTGCTGAGGGAAGGACAAGATTAGCAAATAGTAAACTGTCCTGATAGCCCTGAGGAGGATTTATTTTATGCGTAGTGATAATTATCTAAGTTAACACAAACTGTTGCCAGATTTAAAAGGTCCATGTGGGTGTGGATTGCTCTGTACAAAGTGTAGGCCATTGATTAGAAAAAGAGCACTAAGTTTGGCCACAGCTCTAAATTTCCTTTAATTTTGGGTACATAAGAGATGAAGTGTTTCCTATATCTTTTAAAATCATTCACTATAATAAATGATCAGTACTCCTTTTAGAACTTACTTTCATTTCTAAGACTTATTGTCCCCCATAAGTAGAACTGAGAAGATTAATACATTCATTTAAACAACTGATGTTTCAGTCCCTGTCTATATTTGAAAATTTCCATGCCTAGTATCCTTTTCTATATCTGAGCCTGAAGTAATTTATGTTGGAGGAAAAGTGAATATTTCAATAATATAGTTGCATTTTGGAAGGCTGGAGAGAATTTTGATTAATGATAGGTATAATGACAATTTTTGGCAAGAAGAGAGAGATAAGAAAAAGGTCTGTGGAATGAGAAGAAAATCTGAAGAAAATTGTTAAAAGTCACTTTTCCTGGGACAGAAAAAAAAAAAAATTTGCAGTGAGTTTCATTCCTTTACTAAAGTCAAAGAACAAATTGAAATAAAAATTTAAAAAAATATTCAACAATCTCAAACTTAAGAGGCAAAGTTAAAACAAAAGCAGTACAAACTGAAGATAAATAGCCCATAAGAGAAGAAAAAAAGATCTTGAGAAATTTGAAAGTAAAATTTAAAGAAACATTTTGAAGGCCGATAAGAAGAAATACAATTTGTATATAAATTTGCTAGAATTTACGTATATAGTTGACTATGAATGTTCTGCAAAAATCGACTGTGAATCAAAATGAACAACAAATACATTTTACTTTTTTCTTTTTCTCTCAAAGCTTGAACCAGTTTTAGTTTAAATGATATTGAAATGAAAATAAATGGAAAATCATAACTTAGCTGGAGGGGAAGGAGGAGGGAATCTGTCTTTGATGCAATATAACTTCATTCTATTCAATCCATACAACAATTCACTGGGAACGAAAGTAGTAATTCTCAACTAACTCGTATTATCAAATGGAGGAGATTGCACTAATGTGAAATACAATTTATCCAGATAGCTTGTTCTCTAAAAATATTTTATAATAAAATTCAAAGTAACTTTTTTCATCTTAATCATGGATTTTAGCACACAGGTAGAATTTTTAAAAAATGAAATGAGAAATAAAGTATTGCTGAGGAGTAAAATTCCCATTTGTCAGCACTGCTGGGATTTTTTTTTTTTTTTTAACAAGTCACTTACCTTGTTCAGATGAAATCTTTGAGACGTTTGTTGTTAGATCTGCCTCTTGAACAACCTCATGATGGGGGGGGAGGAGCTCGTGTTATAGAAGGAAGTGAACTTTCAATTTCTATCATTCCAAATATTTCAGGTTTTTCCAAAGGAAGGAACTACACAAATTGACAATATGGTAACAGAAGCAGTAGTAGACACAATGCAATTCCTACTAAAATAATTAGCTCTGAAATCAAGTAATACTGCTACTACTAATAAACAGTGCAGAAGCCAGCTCTTTATTTGTTTCATATGGATGATTTAAAACCAGGATTATTAAAGAACAATTTTGGGTGGCTGCTGACAAGTGAACATCTCTCAACAGGAATGCATAGCAAACCATGTTTAAAGGGCGGTGACATCCCAAAATACAGAAGGTCTAAAACTAGTCCCTATGGTTAGCAGCACCTTTTTGCAACAGTAAATGAAATCAGCAGTGGAGAAGGAGATAGAAAGGAAAAATGGAAATGAATAGGGTAAGAGCACAGTAAATCATTTCCACCATTTCTTAAGACAGACTATCTAAATTATGATATCACAACTGAATATGTCAATGACATATTTTCACACTCCGGTGAAAAGACTACATCTTTATATTCCATAAACCAGTAAAATCCCATTGTACCTGAGATTACTTTCTTTGTCACTCTGTCACTTTGTTTACATTTATGCCCACTGGACAGTTTTTCATGTATAATGACTCAAAGATTTGCAATCCTGCAAAAGAATCCACAAGTAATTGAAATAAGAAATGTGGGGGAAAAAAGTTTTAAGGTAAATAAGAGGGAATCCCATCGAGCTAAAAGAGGGAGGAGAAGAAATGAAGGAAGCAGTCTAGAATATGTCACATTTTAAGAATATAAATGAATTCTGAGCCAGCAAGCTGGTCAATATGATATGTTGGAACAGTAGGAATGAGTATCATATAGCTGTCTATTTTAGCTAAAACATTTTTTAAAAGCAAGGTTATTGGAATGAAGTTCTCACTGATGCAACGAGATTTCAGCATGTCCATTATAGCCACTGTTGGTACGGTACAATAAATAAATCAGTTTTAACAGTTCAAGAGATCTAATTACTGAGCATCATTTACCTACATTATATACAAAAGTGTCTCATCCTAAAAAGAAAAAAAAAAGATTGAGGAAATGGGTTGATAAAGCACTCAACTTGCTTTGGTTAAGTTCCCCTCAAAATGTGATTTTTTTTTTCCACCATGGTGAGGAAGTAGGGTTATGGGAAAGTAGAGCCAAATTCGTGACAAATTTTAATTTAAAAGGTTAAAACTATTGACTAGAGACTGGAATAAACAAGGGCATTTGAAAAAAATGGAATTTCATTTTTTTTTTGACAATGTAATACATTATTTGAAATTGGGCAATTATAGCCATTATTTTTTTTTTCCAGAAAAAACTTCAAGTGTTAAAAAACCCAGACACTTAATAATAACATTACCCATCCAATGATGTCTGGATAACATGTGCACTTATAGACATCTATATTATTTGTCTTAAAACTATTAGCAACATTTTCAATCATTTACAGCAGAATAGCTGAAGGCAAGCCATAGTATCTTCTAGGCATTTTTCTTCAAAGCAGATGTCTAGTGAAGAAAAGTATCCCCACATTTTACTAGTGGTTCAGGTCAACTCATTTTGACCTGGTTAATTCTAAATAGCAGAGACTTTGGTTACAAGAATCACTTTCTAGGTTCCTGACAAACACCAAAATTGCTTGATTTGGAAAGATAACGAGGGGTAGAAGATAGAGGGGTAGGAACTACAGATGACAAGAATTAATGGGAGTAATTGGCAAGTGTAGAAATGAAGTGGGAGAAACTACAAAAATTTATTTCCCACAAAATAATTCCACAAGCTGTGTAAACTTTTCTTCCTAAAACAAGTACTATAAAACACAAAGATTGTACCATTTCCAGTGAAACACTCACAGTAACAAGTGCCTGTGTTTACGCTCCGGGAGTATCACAAAAAGAGCCAGCAGATTATGCTTCCCTATTTACCTTTGGCAGCAAACTTACTCAAATTCCCTGACTGCGCATTGGATTAGTAAAGTAACAGAGAACAACAAAATAGAAATCCAATTGGGCAGAATTTTAAGTATCAGTCTCTATTTTTTCTTCAACAGACTCTTTTTTTTTTTTTTGCATTCAGATTCATTATGTCACTCACACGTGCACACACATTCATGTGTACACACACACACACACACACACCTCTGCACGCAAAGATTTCTGGCTCATATGCTCCAGTGCTATGACTCTGAACAGACACCAACTACTAAGAATGTGTTTGTTACAATCAGTGTGAATCCTATGGATCAGAATTTCTAGAGTTTGGTTCCCTCTACCATACCTCATGGTCAAAAAGATAAGCTTGTCAGGATGGCATGGTACTCTTGAATCCAACCTTTCTTTATCTCAAGCAATCACACGTATTTACAATATGTACAGGAGACTTTCTACTAGAGAGGGAAAAAGTATCAAGACCGAATGTTGTTACAAATTTTCCTGAATCGAGGGTTATTTCCAGTCCCTGTAATTCAAAAGCAAATCTGCTGACTTGGCATTAGGACTCTTAAAATAGTGTGATCAAACCGATATAAGAAGAAGGTGTTTACAGAAATAACATTTACAAACTGTATATACAGTACACAGTACCAGTACATAGAAAATAGATTCTCACTTTATGATCCCCTTTGTGTAAGGCAAGACTGAATCTGTCCCCCAAATTTAGTCAACCAGAGGTACAAGCAACAGATAGTGGTCCTTAAATGAATATGCAGATTGGGAGGAAACACAATTTTGTTGGTTGTGTAGGCTGACTCTGGCTTGCTGAATACACAGGAGATTATCACACATCAACTCTAGCTTGTTTAAAACACTAATCACCACCTGAAGATGACAACAGATATTGTTCAAGGGGCAGCTACCAAAAACAGCTTTGCAAAAGTCAAACACGACACCAGAAGCCTGCAACTGTCCCGGGTGAGTCGATATAGCACTTCCAAAAATAAGAATAAAAAAGGATGTGAATATTCTATCTCCTGCTATTGCTCTGCAAGCAACAGCAGTACAAACTGTACAAGATAGAGACCATTTGTGATGGAGAACCAAAATATTTTGTGGGGTGTTTTTGGGGGGCAGGGTGGTGGTTGGGGAGCGGGGCCGTTTTACAAGACTTCCAAGAGACAAACAAAAACGCCTCTGAGGCCTAAATTACTGTCGGATGTAAATATCCCTGTTCCACTCCCCAGCCTCATTCCGTTTTTTGGACATCACTTCTCCATCCTTGTCACAGTATCGATCTTTTGATTTGTGTCGGTTGCGCTGCTTGTGGCACTCATTGTGGTCCTGCTCTCGGTCCGCTTCCCGAGACCGGTGCCGAGATTCCCTGTGTCTGTGGTCGCTGATCCCGTGTGTGTCTTCCCTGTGGTTGTGATCCCGGTGAGGGGCATAGTGGTCTCCGTGCTCGTGGGAGTAATCTTCCTTTGGCTCCACATAGGCCGAGTCGCGACTTTCTTGGGTTTCCGAGTCAAACGTCTCTTGCCTGGAGAGGCCTCGGCCCAGGCCGCTGCGATGGTTGTGGTGCTGTGCTGAAGAGGAGGAACGGTGCTGGGATTTCCTGACGGGCTCGAGACAGGGCTCCTCTTCAGCTTGGGAAGCAGAGCGGGTGGGAGCAGAATAGTCATTCCTCTGGTCTTGGGAGCCCTGGTACGGTCAGAAGAGTGAGCAGAGGTTAGCCAAGGTACGAACAGATCTGCTCTACCCCTTCTTCCTCTTATAGAGGAGGGAATGGAAAAGGAGGAGGAGGAGGAAGACGAGGAGGAGAAAGAAAGAGGACAAGAAGGAAAAGGAAGAGAGGAAGAAGAAGAGAAGGAAGAAAAGAAAAAGGAGAAAGGAAAAGGAAAATAAGGAGGAGGACAAGAAGGAAGAAGAGAAGAAGAGAAGGAAGAGAAGAAAGGAGGAAAAGGAAAAGGAGGAGGACAAGAAGAAAGAAAGGAAGAAAAGAAGGAGGAGAAGGAAGAGAAGGAAGAAAAGAAGGAGGAGAAGGAGGACAAGAAGGAAGAAAGGAAGAAGAGAAGGAAGAGAAGAAAGGAGGAAAAGGAAAAGGAGGAGGACAAGAAGAAAGAAAGGAAGAAAAGGAAGAGAAGGAAGAGAAGAAGGAAGAAAAGAAAAAGAAGGAAAAGAAGGAGGAGGAGGAGGACAAGAAGGAAGAAGAGAAGAAGGAGGAGGCGAAGGAAGAGAAGAATGAAGAAAAGAAAAAAGAGAACGAAGAAAAAGGAGGAGAAGAAAAGAAGGAAGAAAAGGAAAAGGAGAAAGGAGAAGGAAAGAAGAAGGAGGAGAAGAAGGAAAAGGAGAAAGAAGGAGAAGTAGAAAGAAGGAAAAGGAGGAGAAGAAGGAAAAGGAGGAGAGGAAGAAGGAAAAGGAGGAGAGGAAGGAAGAAAAGAAAAAAGAGACAAGAAGGAAGAGAAGGAAAAGAAAAAAGAAAGGAGGAGATGGAAAAGAAAGAAAGGAACAAAGAAGAGAAGGAAAAGGAGGACAAAGGAAGAAGAGTAAGAAACAGAGAAGGAGAAGGGGAGGATCTTGCACCTGTGAATTGGAGGCTGGGGTGGAGCTGATTGGAAGAGATGCCGTAGCTAGAGTTCGAGTAAGGAGAGGGTTGGGTGGATTGCTGCTAGGGGGATGTGTGGCCTTCCAGTAAGCCTCCATGTAGTCAGCAAGATGTTCACAGGCATCTTCAAGCTGGTTTTCATCTAGGATTACATCAAACAATTCCTGTAGAGAGGGGAAAAAAAAGATTAAGATCCTACTTCAGCAAGACCAGCATTATGATTCAAGGGACAAAAACCAAACCAAACCAAACAACCATGAACCCTACACGTAGAGATGCTTGTTGATGTCTGGTCTTCCCTACCATGTTGTGTCTACTTCTCCCTCTCACAGATGAGGAAACGGATTAGAAGAACTTGTGTCCAGGTCCTTGTAGGACCTGTAAAGGCCATGCTTGACTTCCATGCTGGGAAATCTACAACCCGTTAACTTTGGAGCCCTGATCAGGTTTTGGCTTACATACAAGTTTCTACACTGAAAAGAAGTAATAACTCACTGGTGGACACTGGGCCAGTTTATCAGCTGCCACCATCTGGACATTGAGGTGTTTTGCTTGAGATTTTCCTCGAGATTTTATTAGCCTTTGCAAAACCTGCAAGAAATACAATTACAAGATGATTCAAAGTCAGAAGTTCGAAAGAGAGCAAAATCTACAAAAAGTTAAAAATCCCCATAATCTTTGTGGGGCGGGATGGAGTAGGGAGCAAGGTGCTTCAGTAGGACTGAACTGCCATCAATATGAATCACTGAAATTACCATTGTAAAAAGCACATATTCACAGAAATCTCAATTAGGGGCTTCACAACACATGCGTGACACCAGATTCACTCTGAGTTCCACCATTTTTCAAGACTCAAAAGGCATAATCATGTTTTCCTCACATTGCTCTCCAAAACCGTTGCCTGAGATGACAGCTATTTACCTCCAGTCATTTTCTTACCAGAAATTTGGGCAAAAAGAGGTACACAATTCATTGATTATTGACTTTTAATGGAAGCCATATGTTTCTTTATAATCTTGGCTTCAATTTCAAAGAAAATAAATTGTTGCTTTAGAAACTAAGAACATAAAACATATTCTGGGGAAAAACAAGTTAGCGAATAAATAACAGCAACCCTCTTTACCTTAGGAGAAGAAATCTTTACATAGACTATAATTGGAGCCAGGGAGGTTTTGCTGAGCTGGGCTGGATGATTGATGGTGTCTGCATCCAGCACTACCAACTGCAAAGTCCTTGCCAGTTCAAATATCCTTTCGATCTCACTCTGAACTTCAGCTGTAAAGGGAAGCGAGGTTCAATTATTTCAGGTGCAGCCTATTAGGCAAAATTAGGTTAAAATAAAATAATGATGTGCTGTTCCTGCTACAGAAGAGTGCACTGATGCTGAGAGTGAAATGCTAGAATTATAGACATGATGGTGGATTTTTAAAAGGTTCCTTTGAAAGGAGCTATTTCCTCTAAAATATGTGCAGAATTGAGAGAATATTCTCTCAAGCTAAAATACTGATTGTGAGAGGAAAAGTAGACTTCAAAGGGACATCAGATTTGCATAAGAAATGTATGTCATGGCTCTCTCTACTCACTTATATTTTCCCTTGAAAACTCTCACCTGATGATAATTATTTCATACAAATAGAGAAAAGTAATACTAGACCATTTTCCCCCGTTGGGTACTTCTTGATCACAACCATCATCTAGAACTTGTTTCCCACAAACTTGCAAGTTTCCCATCTTCTTAGATATACAAATCAAATATTTACTGATAAGAAATCATAATTTTGCAACCCCCACACTCAGTTACACAACACCATATGGGGAAGAGAGTGATGATTATGATGAAAATTCAGCTTTCGTGATCCAGCTGGTGACATTGGTTTCTACTCCCAGCACACCTAGCAAACTCATAGTTTCCATGACCAGAAGAATGAGCCCACAACTTTCACATTTCAAAAACATGTGCCCCTAACAAAGACAATACCACCAAAAAAACAGGACCAGAAGCTGACAACCAAAGCTGGTCTGGAAGAAAAAAAGGGGAAGACAATTTGTCTACATCCCTTTCTTTTTTCTCTAAATGGAAAGGGTCTTAATGTCCATAGACATTAAGTTAGAGGGGATTCCTCATTTTTATCCTGTGTTTAAAAAACATTTAAAAATCATTTTCAGATAAATTTTTACTATCATTTTAAAATATCATCTGCATTTCACAATATTCACCCCCCCCCTAATCCTTTACAGAGGGCCATTCTTCATAATAAAGAATGAAGGGAACAAAAACTTCTAAATTATCCCACATATGGCGAAAGTCTCAAATCATAATTTAGACACATTATCTTCAAATCAGCCCCACATGCCTAGCCCTGGGAAAGAAGTTTCTTAAGAGTAGTCTTAACTAGTATCCATTCAGAACAAGAGAAAAAGGTAAATTAGTTACTGCCTAAGGATTAAATGTGGTTATTTGCATAAGCCACTTCTAAAATAAGAAAACTTCTTGAGACCTACCATTAAAGTGACAGTGATTATCCTTATAAAATCATTCTAAGGCATTAGTGTTTTACTCAACCAACTCTTGGTTAAGGTGTGGTGTTTGTAATTTCTTTTTTTAAGTCTCTACTCTGATCCTTCTCTTAAAATGTATTTTTGTGTTCCATAGGGCATACTTTTTAATTCTAAGCTAGATTATGAATTCAACTTTTTTTTTTTAAAACACCAACATGTAAGTGATTTGGTCATTGTGAAATCTATGGTTATTCATTATAATAATCTCTAACAGGATCTATCCAGTTGGAACAAATAAGAGGCTTAGGGATGGGGCACCGTGGTGGTTGTTTAAGGACCAAATTCTACGATTGGACAAGTCACTCCCCACCACCTTTACACAATCACTTTCTTCTTTAAAGACCATTGGACTAGATGGTCACTGAAGTCTCCTACCTGTAGATCTAAAATTCAGTAACCATACAAAATTATTTAGAGGCTCTTCACTGGAATCTTGGACAAAAAAGGGGTAATTAACAACAACCTTAACAACATATAAAAACTTTTATTAAGACAAGTATTCTCAACTTTGTACCATAGATTTCTTTTGTGGTGTAGCCAAACCTTTATTTCCCTTCTCAGAATAATGTTTTTAAATAAATAAAATATGTAGAATTACAAAAAATCCATTATATTGAAATAAAGTTATCAAAATATTTTTTAAAAGCAAGTTCACAAATACTTGAACTATTAGGGTACTCGGGCTTTTACAATGTACATTAGCAGAATAGGCAGTCCTATTGATGCAATGATGTTGATAAAAATCTTTTAAAGAAGTATGGAAGTACTTTAAGCTTCATATTGTATCTATTTCTTTGCTCTGGGACTTAGAGCAATATTTATCTGATCTGAATTAAAAGCCATATAATATGTTTAATCGATTGTGTATGTCAACATCCGCTATAAAAATAGCTAGAGTCCACATATATACAAACACATCCTCAAGCACTACTTTTGATGCAAAGAAATGAGTTGATTTAGGGATGATCACATAAGAGTTCTAAGCCATCAAAAGTTACTATCTTAAAAATCTGTCTTCTCACCTCTGCATCTTAGAAATGGATTTTGTTTTTTTTCCTCCAAGATTCCTCTCAAGAGTCACCCACAGGAAGTTTTTCTTAATCCTACCTATTGCTAATACTTTTAACTCACAGGTTATCTTCTATGGGGCAACTAGATGACCCAATAGATAGAGCATCAGTCTTGAAGTGAGGAGGACATGAGTTCAAATTCAGCCTGACATTTAACACTTATTACCTCTGTGACCCTGGACAAGTCACTTAGCTCCATCTACCTCTCCCCCCCCCCAAAAAAAAGAATCAGTTGTCTTCAGGTCTTCTGTATATATCTTATATGTACCTAATTACTTTTATGTGGTATGTGCTTATCCCATAAGAATGTGAGATCTTTGAGGGCAGGGACTAGTTTGCCTTTTGTGTTTTCCATAGTAGGGACTTAATAAATGCTTGGTGATTGAGTACTTATTGATTAAGCTTAGAAGAATATGACTGATGCTTTCTAGGGAGAGAGAATGCTGTAAGCACATGTAGTTTGTGAGTTAGAGAAGCATGTTAACATGAGAAATCTTCCTCTGGCTCAGTAGATTATCTTTTTTTTTTTTTTTTTAGGGAGTATCTTTTTTTTAAATTTAATTTGCATAACATATGTGTGGGTAATTCTTCAACATTAACCCTTACATAGCTTTCTGTTACAAATTTTTCCCCCCAACTCCTCACCCCTCCCCTAGATGGCAGGATATCCACTACATGTTAATTATGTTAAAATATTGGCAAATCGAATATATGTATACAGATTATCTTCTTAAAAGATTAATTCAACAAAAGAGATGTCAAAGGTTTTTGACATTCGTTTCTCAGTCTAAAAACTAAAAAGCCTCCAAAGCCAACTTTTCTGGCTCACAGAAGGGCTGAACTTGAAGGACAAAGGAAGTCATCTCCTTGAGGAGAGGGATGATATTTATTGTTGTATTCCATAGATCATTTAGCACACAATGTTTACATATTACAAATGCTCGAGTCAGGAGCATCCTTCAATAAAATGACTTTGGATCTGGGATTATTCACTTTTCTATTCTTCTAGAAAAAAGGGGCCACTAGGTGGCACCACAGTGCACAGAGTGCTGGGCTTGAAATTTGGAAGACTCATTTTTCTGAGTTCAAATCTGCCCTAAGAGACTCACCAAGCTGGGCGACTCTCGGCACATCGCTTAATCCTATTTGCCTCAGTTTACTCATCTGTAAAATGAGCTGAAATGGCAAGCCATTTTAGTGTCTTTGCCAAGAAAACCAAAGAGTCACAGAGAGTCAGACAACTGAAAAACGAGTAAACAAGAAACAAAAGAGTACTCAACTCAGAAAAAAATTTAATCCCTGAGATAAAAATAAAGATAAGTGACTAATTTATGAAGGAATTTTCCAGAAACACAGGATAGTTCAAAAACAACATAGAAAATCTAGCTAATTTGACAGTGGTTAAGTGTAGTGAACCAAGTTACAAAAAATAAGAAGGGGATGATTCTGTCTGTGCTCACAGCATTGAGAAGTCACATGTAGTAATAAAAATTTCAATAACCTTATAAGCTCTTTTGGGTTTATTTATCATTTCTGCAGATAATTCCAGCTCTTTATAGTTTACTCTTATCTCCTTCCTGAATTCTAATCAAAATCTAATCTAAATAATAAACATTTAATCAACATCTAATCTAAAAATAATAAAAACCTAATCTAAATAATAACATTTAATCTAATCTTCAATGGCCTACATTCTGAAATAGTATATATATAGTACATATATCTCAAACAACATTTCCAGAAATTATTTCTCCCCCTAAATTCAACTGTCTTCTAAACTTCTCTATTTTTTTTTGAGGGCATTTCTACCATTTTAGGTATCCAAGTTTGCAATCTTAGTACTATCCCTGACTCTCCAGTCTCATGCATCCTTATAAACTCAGTTGCCATATCTACACATTTCTCATGTATATTTTTCTCTTCACTGACACAATTGCTATCATAGTTCACCCCCTTTCACTTTTACTTGTATTATTATTATTTTTTTATTTTATCATTTACTTGTATTTATTTGTATTATTCCAAAAGCCTTCTAATTGGTTCTTCTACCTCAGGTTTCTCACTACTTCAAACCATTCTCCATTAAGCCACCAAAGTTATTTTCTTAAAGTGCAGGACTAATCATGTTTCCCTTCCACTCAATATGGCCCAGCAGATCTCTAGGATTGCATATAAACTCCTGTTTGACGTTTAGAGCTCTTAACAATCTGACCCTATACTACCTTTCCTGCCTTATTACATATTTATTCCATATATTCTATAAACTGCCCTAACTGGTCTATCTTCCATTTCCATAGTTTAGCAATGGCCATCTATGCCTTATTTCTAGAATGTACTCCCTTTTCATCTATGAGAGAAGTAAAATTGCAAGGTTCTGTTTCCACTGTTGAAAAGTTTCAGAGATTCACAAACTCCCTATCCGTTGCCATGGTAGAAAAGAATGTGATATAAGTTTTAGGGTAAGTACATTCTGGCTGAAGAGAATTAAAGAATATCTTTAAGTCAACAGAAGTGCCAGCAGGTGCTGGTTGAGTGCAAATAAACTAGTTTATACCTTGGGAAAGCAAAACTTTTAATTGAGCATTCTTAATAAGCCTCATGTATATTAATACTTCTCTCTTAGGAAGAAAACATCCATAATTTTTGAACATATGATAATGTGGCAAGGGGAGGGAGGGGAACATGGAAACATATCAAGGAGTATATATAGGGAGTTTCATAAAATACTAGATTTTCAAAGGGTCTCCAATTAAAATTGGGGAATGAGAAGACAGGGAGAGATTATGGAATATAATTGCTGGTTCTGGCTTCTATAAGTTACATTTGTGCCCTCTGAAAGGGATATAGTGCCCTCTTCTTGCAAGAAATGCATAAAATTGTTTTCCACCTCAAGAATTTGAGTCCAAAGTTTTTCATTTCTAACAACTTACAAGTCTTTTTTTTTTTTTTTTTTTTTTTTTTGGATGAGGCAGTTGGGGTTAAATGACTTGCCCAGAGTCACACAGCTAGAAGTGTTAAGTGTCTGAGGTCACATTTGAACTCAGGTCTTCCTGACTTCAGGGCTGGTGCTCTATTCACTGAGCCACCTAGCTGCCCCCAACCTATAAGTCTTGAATCTCCTGTTACCTAAGAGCCAGTCATCTTCTGCCCGAAACTTTTCCTAGTTTACTATAGGTAATTCTCCTTCCACCTTCTCCCATGTTATCTTGTGTGCCTTTTGTATACATACTGCCTCATCTTTTAGAATGTCACCTCCCTGCTTTCATTGTCTGTGCATGTACTTTAAAAGAATAAGGTGGTTGGTTAGCTAACTCTCTGTGCAACTTTCTATTTGTTTGTTTTTAAAATTTCCACTCCCTTTTATTTCTCTTCCTTGAACTTATTTTATTTTTTAATGTGCGCTTTCAAAATTGTATTCTTTAGAGTTTTCCATCTTTGTCATGCTGATTTCCCCAGTAGAATTCTACTTCATGGGATCCTCCCTCTCTTTGCTCTAAATATTTTGAAATGTATTTTCCAAAGAGCGTTCCCATCAGACATATCTTTACCAACTCTAGGACTTATTTTTACCAACTAGGATGTAATACTTACTTCCCTTTAATATTCATTATTTCCAAGCACTTTCTAGTACTCTCCGATGATGAGAATCAGGGTCAAAAGATAATTTTCCCTTGTTGGTTACACCATGTTGTGAAAGATCTAATGCAAGTAAAAATTAGCTGGCTGTGCTTTAGCAATAAGAGATCTGGGTAATTGAAATTTCCCTTTATTTACTCATATCTCTGTGCTTGGCTTATGGATTCCCCAGATTGCTAAGTTCCTCTTTTTGCCTAAAGTACACTCTAATGAAAAAAAAAATTGCTTCTGTTTTTGGATGCAATGAGCTACATTCACTCAAATGTTCTCCATTATGCTTCCCTTATTTGGTTCCTGACATCTGAGTATAACTTCTTGCTGTTATATCATTAAATCCCCCCTTTACCTATCCCATTTTTTAAAATGACATGCCAATCCAGATCCTTATTCTGTTCATGAGGTCAAATTGCTCTCTAGTTTTAGGACCCTTAGTTCATTTTATTTGTTGATATATATATATGTATATATATATATATATATATTTTTTTTTTTTTTGCTGAGGCAATTGGGGTTAAGTGACTTGCCCAGGGTCACACAACTAGGAAATGTTAAGTGTCTGAGGTCAAATTTGAACTCAGGTCCTTCTGACTTCAGGGCTTGGTACTCCAACTATTGTGCCACCTAGCTACCACCCCTTTGTTGATAATATTTTGCTAATACTTTCCGCCACATGTGAAAATATTTTTTTCCCTCAACTATGTGGATTTTTTTTTCTCCTATGAACTTCTGAGTATTTTAACTGCCATCCTAACTTGTAACTTCCCTGTAACAAAATGCCCTCCAAACTGGATCTCCAAAGACATGCTTGAAAAGAGTTAAGTGCCAGAGTTCTGAATTCCCTGATGTCACACTTTACCTGCCATCCTCACTTGGCTCTCTCAATCCCTATTCTTCCTGGAAGGAGTGTGATCAGATCAATACTACCATTGCTTCTGAAAAGAGCACATCAACTGATCATCCTATTGTTTCATTAATCATCCCCAAGACTCACACCAAAATAATCTTTCCTGGACTCCTTTGTCTTATATGTGTTGTCACTTTTTATTAGAAGGTAAACTCTTTGAGGGTAGGGGACTCTTGTTTAGCACAAAGCTTGGCACAAAATAAATGCTTAACAAAGTCTTTTTCATTCATTCATTCATTCACTCATTTATCCAGCTGGGTGGATACAAATTGGCAGTTTTCTTCCTCTGATTTTCTTTTTAAAGTCCTTTTGATTAAATATACAAGATTTTAGGTAAATATATTTTAATCAGTGTTTGTTAGACGCCCATCATCCCTTACTAGGCACCTATCATTTTTCTATTTCAATACATGGCCCTTAATTCCAAAAACCAAATCCAAAGGACATGAATATTGTCTTAAGACTCAGTATCTCACCTTTTTAGGAAGGCATACCTTATACACCCTATCCATTTTACCATTAACAATTTTAACCATTTAAAAAATAATTTTAACCTATGAAAGCTCCAATACATATGTTGTAAATTCACATTTTATTAATATAGTTATTAAATACTAAATAAATTCTAAGTACTGTAGTACCAAGTACTAAATAAATTCACTCAAATCAACTAAAAACAGATATATAATTACCAATACAAATTAATTATACTTTATTATATTTGCTTTGAGATATATATATGTATATATATGCCTATATAGGTATAAATACATATATATGTGGATTTTAAAAGTGCTATTTATTATTAATTTTTTAAGCTGAAATTCTAAACTTTATTAATTCAGGCTGTTGTAGAATTAAAGACCTAGATTTAAGCCTCGTCTCTCATGAAGAAGAAAATTTATAAAGCCATGTTTCTTGGGCTGCTGAGGGAGAATTTATAGTATAATATTATGCTATATTGTATAGAATCTAGGTAGAAAGCTGTTGTAGGAGTAAAGACCTGGATTTAAGCCTCATCTCTGCCACATTTTCACATTCTGGGTATATGACTCTGGGCAAATCACATAAAGTTTAGTGCCCCAATTAACTTTCCAAATCTATAAATTACTAAGCAGATGCCAATCTCTCTTGGTAAAGAAAGCTCCTCTTGAGAAACTTTTTACACTGAAGAACTCATAGGTGCATTACATATTACTAACCAGAGAATTCCTGTCTTGGTTTGGAGTTGGAAGGCACCTTTTAACCTATGAAAGCTCCAATACATATGTTGTAAATTCACATTTTATTAAATTAATATAAAGTTATTAAATACTAAATATCACTCTGTCCAACTCTCTTACTTGACAAAGAAGGAAACTGAGGTCAAGAGAAGTTAGATGATCTGCCCACAGTCATAAAGCTAGTAAGCATCTGAAATGGGATTTGAACTCAAGTCTTTTTAATTCTAATTCCAGCATTATCACATTGTGCTACTTCATTATACTAGTTTATAAACTACTGAATATAAAATGTATTTATTAACTATCCAAATATGATTCACCTGTCAAATTAGTCCATAAATATTCAAAAGATCTACTGTATGGAGAGACTACTGAGAATGGATTATTTGAAAACATTGGTGGAATCTTTCCTTTGAGTCTTATCATTCAATGTGGAGGGAAATGACGATTGAGGAGAGATTAGAACATGTGACCCATTTACTCCCATAACATATGAGTAAGAGGCAAGATGCTCACTTATGACTCACGTACATAACCCCAATATTTTTGAGATAGTGGATGACTGAACAAATGCTTTTTTGTTCCTTTATATTAAATATCTTCCTACTCTCTTTGTGGCAGTTTGGTCCCATTAAACTCACTGTTCCTGTTTCCCAAAACAAAATCCACCTGGCTCTTGGGCTGCAGACAATAGCTTTGGAATCACAAGATAGGAGTTCAGATTCTGACTCTGCTATTTATTATCTGTGTGCCCTCAACTTCTCTACTATTCAATCTCCTCTCTTGTGAAATAAAGAATTGGAACTATAATTTTTGAGGTTCCCTTCCAGTTCTATATTCTGTGATCCTTTGTGCTTATCCCTTTTTCTGTTCATATGACAGACAACTTGCCAACGAATCATTAAAATGCTACTTTTGTAAGACTTTTTCCAATCTAGTGCCAAAAATAGTTTAAAAATAACATCTGTGAAGTGAGTACAACTGTCAGCTGCATTATGTTGCTATCATTATTCTTGCTGGAGTATTTAGTTGGACAGACCACTTCACTGGATAAAGCATCCTGTTGATGAAGTCAAAGTTAAGGATATTGATTTAATTAAATTATTATGTGCCAGGTGGCACCTACTAAGTACTAAAAAGATTTAAAAACAATTACAAGGATCTAGCCATATAGAATTTAAAACTCTTAGGTTTTGCTTGGAGGCCATGAAGTCCAACCTTCTCATTTTGTGGATGAGAAAGCTGAGACCCAGAGGTCTAGATAATTATCCCAAAGTCATATAGGTAGGAAGTGGGAGAATCAAAATTATCTTCATCCTCTTATTAGTATACTTCCTCTGTTTTGTTTTAAACTTCACTTACTAAGTAAGGTTTGATTTTGTTTTTGTGTGCTATTGTTGATGTTTTGGTGTTTCTTTAAAAGTCAAACCAATTTCTTGTGATTTTTGTTTGTTGAATCTCTCTCTCTCTCTCTCTGTCTCTACAGTACTGTCCAGTACAAGTACTGCTGCTAAATGAGACATATTGATTTTATATTCCTAAAATGATATCTGTTCATACTTTTCTTCTGATTTCAAGCAGACTGCTTACCTTATTGTGAAATCCCAAAATATGCACATTAATTAGATAAAGTTTGTTTTCTGGCCTATAAACATCAAGAAATCAATCTTTAGTATTTAATACTTTCTTGGAAGCTCCATGTGTCTTTGAGGGCTATTCTAAGTATATTTTCTTTATGTTAATCTACTTATCCTAGTGAGGTGAAAGTCTGAAACTCTGTTTGGATTTCTCTTGAAGCCAGAGGGGAAGTTTTGGGGTATCTTTTAGTTTAGGAAGATTTTCTTGGATTTATAGGCTAATAAGTCATTTATCTCAGATACTACTAATATTATTATAATAACATTTAGTACTCCAATGAGATGAAAGTCAAAGGTTCCCTTCATGGGAGAGGGAGAGGATGAGAAGCTCAGTTACTCTAGAGTCAGTTGACTAGTGTTGCTATCAAGGCATCTGACCAAATTGGTTTAGTTCCCTAATTATTGGTGGGTAGGGAGAGGAGGGGACTTCCAGTCAAACCCAGCTTTGCAACTTCCCTAGCAGGGGGATTCCTACATGCTCATGAAAATTTCTAAAGACCCATAGTTTCTCTTTGAGAAAGGAAACCTGCTTTTCTTTATTATTTTTGAATTGGGGAAGGCCCCCATTTTTTGCAAGCCAAGAATTGACATATTAGAAACTTTGTCAAATGGTATTGGAAGTATTTGGAAATCTAGAAGAATCTTAGTACCATATTTAATTAGGAACTGTACCAGAAAGACTTTCTGGGACTCTTTAATGTGGAAAGCATTAAAAAAAAAGACAATGTGGAACTTTCCTCGGTAACAAAAGAGCTATTCAAGATCTGGGACTATAGAATTTCCAAACACACTCTAGCAGGTTTGCTGAGGATGGCAAACATTAAAATTGGGGACAATGTAAGGGTGGGGTCAAAACCATCCCGTGCCACTTAGCACTGATGGATTTATTAAGTGACAACCGATTGTGATTATTCAGTACCTATGTATCTCCATATGTGGAAGGAAATCTTTTAGGACTTGGACATGCTCTCTGAGAAACAGGGAGCCAAACTGGGCAGAGACATGACTCACTTCTCACAGAATTCCCAGCATGGATTTTTGGGTAAGTCACTAAATGTCTCAGAATTTCAGCTTTCTCATCTGTAAATTAGGGATGATAATGTTTGAGCTACCACCTTCGAGAGACTGTGGAAGGAGAGCACTCTGTAAACTTCAGTTTGCTAAAGAAATGTTAGTTCTTGGGGCAGCTAGGTAGTGCAGTGGTTAGAGCACCAGCCCTGAAGTCAGGAGGACCTGAGTTCAAATCTGGCCTCAGACACTTAACATTCCTTAGCTGTGTGACCCTGGGCAAGTGACTTAACCCCAATTGCCTCAGCAAAAAGCCCCCCCTCCCCCCCAAAAAAAGAAATGTTAGTTCTTATATTGATTACAGAAAGGAGAATTTTTGCAATGTGAAATTACCATGTCTGCCTCTCTGTCCCTTTGATTTTAGGTAGATCTTTGCCATCACCTAATTGAGGAGTGTTTGAAATTCTTGTTTGAAGAGAAAATATGTCAGTGCTGTGCAAACTTACCTAAGCTTGACCTTGTGTTGGAGCGTTCTATTATCGCGTGCTTGCTAGGATTGTTTAATACTGAGCGTTTGGCAAGCGAGATGTCAGCTGTGACCCTTGTGATAGATATCCTGTGAAAAAAAATAATCATTAGACTTAGGCTTCCAGAAAGTTGGAGAAGAAAAAAGGAACAGTTAATATTAGTTCAGGTAACTGAAATACACAATTGAGAGAGAAGGCCTGACAAATTCAAATGAAAAGCATCGTCACAGCTTGGATGGGTTGGAACTTTAGAAATTTGGGCCCAGGAAATCTGTTACCACTTGCAGGACATTTCTCATAACAGGCTGACTTTTCAGAAATTCTAGATAAATGATCTCAATATTTATTGTAAAATTAAAGTAGATAAACACAGCTATTTATCTGTAATATAGATAGGTGTTAGAGATGTATAATTGCCTTATAATAGTACAACTGGACATCTGCAATTTATGAAGGACTGTGGATACCAAATAGAGGAGTTTGCATTTGATTCTAGGAGCCACTGAGGTTTACTGAGTAGGATGTGGCAGGGTCAGCACTTTAATGGCCAAATGGATGAGGAACTGGGGTGGGGAGAGATTGAGACAGGCAGTCATCAGTGCGTATGGTGATACTAGAGCGGTGGGCTTAATACCCAACATGCCAGTGGATTCTGCTGAATGGACAGAGACCATGGACGAAGACTATTCATAATAACCATTGTTCTAAGGATGTAAACTATTCTTTGATACATCCCTGGATTTGTGCTCTGGTCAGTGACTCCCTTCACAGACACAAGTCACAATCCAGTCTGTTCTTTATCATCCTATATAACCCGTACCAGACCCTCTCAGAAATACTCCAGAGGGGGGCAGCTAGGTGGCACAGTGGATAGAGCACCAGCCCTGAAGTCAGGAAGACCTGAGTTCAAATCTGGTCTCAGACACATAACATTCCCTAGCTGTGTGACCCTGGGCAAGTCACTTACCCCCAATTGCCTCAGCAAAAAGCAAAAAAAAAAAGAAATACTCCAGAGGGACTGATTGGATAAAAGCTGCTTGCAGATAACCTTCTCCCCTCTCAGGCCCTGAGCCTCTGCTTTGGGGAGAACCCACAGTCAAGGGACAATCTGGGCAGCAGACTCTGGACATGCTGGCTCAGGTTGATTCAGAAATGGGGCAGCTAGGTGGCGCAGTGGATAGAGCACCAGCCCTGAAGTCAGGAGGACCTGAGTTCAAATGTGGTCTCAGACACTTAACATTCCCTAGCTGTGTGACCCTGGGCAAGTCACTTAACCCCAATTGCCTCAGCAAAAAGCAAAAAAAAAAAAAAAAAAAAAAGAAAAGAAAAAAGAAATGCCAGCAGTTGCTCCTTTTGAGGCATCTGGGTCATTTCCCCTAAGAATATGTAAAGCTGCCTTGATTGGATGAAATATCATCTATTTGCCGGTTTGTTGCCTCTCAAAATCACTTCTTCACAAATGGCCTTAGGAAGAATCTGGGTTACTGTGCACATTCTTATACTTCAACACACATTCCAAAGATTTCACTGTAGATTCTTGAAATCTTCAGAATCACTGGTCTGGGGAATTTAATCAGCCCCAGATGTTAGCTTTGCCTATTGGAGAAGGTTTGCCTGTTTTTATCCTTCTACTATCTTCAAGGTGATCATTTTTAAAAGCTCTGTTTACATATAAGAACTGAGGGAGATTAATTTTTAAATAAGCCACCCAAGAGTAAAGAATTTTCATGTCCTGATACACTCTCTTCCAGCCTAAACATCCACAAATTTAATAAGAGAAACATATGGTGAAAATATTCTTTTGAGTTTGAGAATAAGTGGTATTCTTATGGGGGGAGGGTCTCATGAAGAAAACATCTTTCTCATCTGTGTTAATTAATAGAACTAATTCCTCTTACTCTGCTTGGATACATTGGGTGGTGGTTAGCAATCTCATCCATTCCCCATTTCTGTGACCCTGAATCGTGGACTACTGAAGAGACCCTCCTCTCTATCCCTTTCTGCCAATTCCCTTTTCCTTATGGACCACACCACCAACAACCCTGAACTCTCATGTCTCTCTCCAGGGATTTTTGATTCTTCTATTGTGTTATCTGCCACCTCATCTCACTTCAACATTTCTCCTCTCTTTATCCATTTTCTGGTCTCTCCTGATACATAGTTCCATCCAGATAACACTGTATTCTGGATTTACCTTTCCAGTATTGGTCACACCTTTTCTCATACCTTTAAGATTCACTTGTCACAGTGGGGGAAATTAGAATACTTTTTGACATTTGTGGCCACTTCTATACTTATTTTTATCATCTTGGAATACTTGGTTTTCTTCAATATTTGTGTTGCATTCTTTGTGAAAAGATCTTTCAAAGTCCCTCTCGGAGATCTCAAAATTGCCTTGTATCCACTGTATATATTTCTGGTTATACTCATACATGTAAATGTTGTGTTCTTTATTAAGTAAGCTCCTCACAAGAGGCAGTCTCACTTTTGTCTTTCTAGCTGCAATAAAGTGCCGGACACACAGCAAATGCTTAACAAATGTTTGTTGATCAAATCCTTTAGGTCTCAGGTTTTAGAATAAACTCTTAGCTCCAAGGATGGGAAGAAGCCATGGTAGCCCACGAATGAGAACACAGGGTATTTCTTTATAATCTAGTAATCTTCTGCCATTGCTATTTCATTTTTTCTTTTAATGAAAACAGTCAAATTGGCCGATAGCTTGGCACATAGAGCCAAGAAAAAACCTTTGAGTGAGACTTCTCCCTCCAAATTCAAGGCCTGCCCAAGTCTCAGTAAGGGTTATACTTTTTTAAAGCTAAGAGCTGAATTAAAATGATCCCCTTCCTTCTCTTTCTGTCCCTCCTTTTGATGTGTCTTTACTTGTTGAAAAAAAAAAGCAGTGCATTTATTAACGTATAAAAAAAGCATCAGATCTTCTTCGGGAGGACATACTGTATTCAAAAATGCTCACGTGGACAACTCCATGAAGAGGCAGAGCCAGGAAAAGAATAAATGAAAGCTGATTTATACTAACAGGGCAGATTAGAGGCACACCTCTTAGTCTTAGCCAGGGCTCCACAAGGCCAGAGGCAATGGTTCTTGGCACAGCATGTAATAAATCATTTCATGAAGTTATGGAAAAATTAAAATTAGAAGAGTTAGGGAAAGCAAGCCTAACTGATATATACCTATTTTTCCTTTTCTCTTGAGAAATCTTTCCTAATTGTGTCCCTTTCTTGAACTGTGTTGAAAAACTTCATTCTCTACTATTCTCTAGTTTTGGAACTGTGGGAATAAAACCCTTCATTTTACTCAGTTTTAAAATGATAGCCTAAAAGGTATAACAAAAGGAATAAATTATCCCATAAAGAATGCTATAGGGAACTCCTGAACCCCACTGATACAGCTAATCTGACAATCTGATTCCCGTTCTTCTCTGATGATGGTTGTCTAGGGGAGGTAAGAGGTAGAGAAGAGGCACAAGGGCATTTACACAGAGAAATGGCCCTCAGATTACTAGGCTCCTCCTCTTTTAAATTTAAAGCCTATATTTGGTGATTTTCCTCCTGTTCCAGTGACAAAGAGTCAATGAGAACAGCATTGGGGGCTTCAATAATAATAAATCTCATCATATTTGTGGAGTTCTTTTAAGATTGACAAAGCTCTTTTTTCCATAGCATAACAACATAACATAACCCTTGCAGCAGGTAATAAATTATTATTATTTACATTTTACAGATGGAGAAAGGTCAAAGGATTTACCCAGGCAGGGTCACACAATGAAGCAGGACTATCAGCCAGCTCTCAGAATCTGATTTCTAAGTCTTCACAATTTCCAAATCCTTCCCTGCTTCCTCTGTAGCTATTTTATTCCATCAAGAGTTGAAAACTGGCAACTCTTACTTATATGACTTATATGAAAGTAAATAAACTACTTTCTCTGTTGCTTAGGACAGGGCAATACACAGAGGTCTATTGATTAACTGATAGAGGTGCTGAATCACTAAGCATTTATTAAGTGCCTGTTACGCACCAGGCACTGAGCAAACCACTGGGAATATAAAGAAAGGTAAAAGATGGTTCTTGCTCTTAAACAGCTCACATGAAAACGACTAGGTAGAAATAAGATATATATGGGATAAAGAGAAGATAATCAATGGAGGAAAGGGACATTACGATAGGCTTCTTGTAGAACAGGGATGTCAGTCAAGTAAAAACAGGAGTCACTAATCTACAGATTAGTGAGGATTATATTATATTATTATTACAAGGATCCCTACAGCTGCATAATGACTTAGAAAACCCAATATTGACATTATTCATATTTCACTGTTTTTTTATTGATTTTGTTAAATATTTCTCAGTTACAATTTAATCTGGTTGGGGTTGAAACAGGGAATGGGCTTGGATTTCACATCGCTGGGGTAGAATGTTGGATTTTAGCTGGGACTTGAAGGAACCAGGAGATGGAGAAGGGAAGGGAGGCATGAGGGACACTCAGTGAAAATGCCCAGAGCTAGGAGATAACATTTCTTATGTGAGGAACAGCAGAAACCAATGTTATTGTTTGGCAAAGTTTGTGAGTGGGAGTAAGGTCTAAGAAAACTGGAACAGTAGGAGGAGCTCAGATTGTGAAGAATTTAGACAGCTAAATAAAGGATTTTTCATTTGATCCTGCAGGTAAAGAGAACCCCTGGAGTTTATTAAATAGGGAGAGGACACAGAGAGATCTGTCCTTTAGGAACATTAATTTGGCCACTGAATAGAGGACATTTTCTACTAAGGAAGCTATATCCTGGGACCCTTGGGCTTCAGAGAGAAATTTTATGTACACCTTGAGCCTCCTCATGGTAACAGTACATCTCACCCTGGGATTCTACTTGACATCTCCAAAGATGAAACAAAAAGAAAATAAAAAGCCTGCTGATATACTTACCGCCCTTCAAATCTGTGTTTTAAAAAATCAAACAGTGCTTTCTGCATCATATCTGTCACCTAAAAATAAGCAAAGCAACAAATTAAGGTATGACAAACATCACTGGTTGTACTAAAGAAAATTGTTTTTAATAATGATAGATGTGAGATTTATGTGAAATTTGAAGATTATCATTTTCCATTTCTGATTTTTGATTTAAAAAAACACAATAAAAGCACAGTTTCTAGTCTCCTGTTTTTACTCCTATTTACTGCAGATCCATAGAACTAGAGAATATGAGAATAAGCAGCGACCTCAGACGCCAATGAGTCCAACCTATATCAGATGAACCAATGTATATTACTAGAGATTAGAACAGACAGGTACTAATCCAGCCTTTGATAGAAGATTGCCAGCAACAAAAAATTCATTACCTCCAGAGAAAATCTTTCTTCTGCTTGCAAAATGATAGTATAAAAACTTTTCCTTAAAATAAGCCAAAATCTTCTCTCTGATAATTATGTCTATTAGCCCTGGTTCTTCTTTATTAGGGGAAAATCAAGCAAAAATTCTAATTTCTCTTCTATCTGATCTCCAGTACCACTGTTGAATATTTAACAAGAATGAGTGGATCATTTATGTTCTCCCCAAATCTCTCTATATTAAGTATTTCTAGCTCCTTCAAATGGTTCTCATATCAAGAAATATTGTAGTCACTCTCCAACAGATGACATCGTCAATTTTGTTTCTGGCTGGATATATGGTCAATAACCAAATTTTCCCAAGTAGCAGCCCCCTTCTTCCTGAAAAAAAATACTTGTCAATATGTATCCACAGATTAAAATAATTTGGTTACTATATCAAGCTAATCTATGTTTAAAAAATAGGAGGTGATTTGAATAGAATATTAATTCTTCTTGCTGCAAGATGCTACTCAAGAGAAGCTAATGTCCCATAGGTCAGGGAAAAAGGGAAAGGGAGAAGGGAAAAATTCACACGATAATTTTATATATTTAAAAGGAATAGCAAATTGAACATAAAAGACTGGTAGTTTCATGTGCAATCATCTTTTTAAAATTATGCTGTGTTGTAAAAATGCTTGCTTTATTACATAAATTTAAAATAGGGAGAAACTACTTACCTCATAGCCTTTCAGAGAAGGCCCCACTAACACTACTGGTCGCATAGAAGGCACCACATCGTAAGGAGGAATGTGCTCTGTCTGCAGAGAGAGAAGAGGCTTTCAGAATCTTAACAGGACGACAGGATGCTTATAATTCATCTACAAGCCACTAACTCACTTCCCAGGGGATTCAACCAAGAGGAATAATAAGAGGCACTAGTTTTCCAGATTTTTTTTGCCTCTACTATAAATAAACTCAGCTCAAGGAGTGAATTTATTTTCTGAACTTTTCCTATGCTTGAAACGATCATAATTCCATTGTCTCTCTTCAGATGTGGTAATTCGATTTCTTCATAGGCAAGCTCATCTAGAAGAAGGTGCTGCTTCCGATATAACCAGGTGATAGGGTAGAAAGGTTGCAAGGAAGCAAGGGGATATGCCTTGGGATGGGCTTATGAAATCTTTTTGGATTGTCTGTAAGGCAATGGCAAGTGAATAGGATTGTGAACTTGTATTGAAAACAGAAATAGTCCAGACTGTTGGGACCAAGATGTTTCAATAATGTATGAGTGAAAAAGATTTTAAGGTCTTTTGTCTTAAGAATTGGGTTTCATCTACAAGGGGAGAAAAGGAATTCTTTTTAAAAACAAATACAAGTATCTATTTTACTGTAACTTGGTCTGGCCAGGCTCAGGATTGTGTTAGAAACAGGATTCCAATCCAGTTCTAACTCCAGCTCTAACTATTATGCAACACTGCCTCTCTTCTACTTCCATAAAGAAGTCAGCTGTCATTTCTAATAAATAAAATACCAGTTATCTATTCATGCTTTTTATAAATAATGTGTGTAGTCTTTTAATTGCTAAAATATTAGCAAGCTAAAAATTTAAAATTCAAAGGTGGGAACCACTGCATTCATTTCTGTTTTCATCCACTAAGTGGTACTTTCATGGACTGAACAAAATTATGATCTCTTTATATATCTAACATATTACTGGAGAAGGATTTATAACTACAGGATCACAGAAGGAAAACTGAGACTCAGAGAAGTTAAAGGGCTGATCCAGGGTCATACTGTTCCTAAGCATCTGGGGCAGGATATGAATCTAGGACCTCCTGCCTTTGGAGCCAATGCTCTTTTCTCGACATCGTGCTGCCTTTTGCAGCTGAATTTAAGGCAAGTCTATATTTTATGCCTCACTCAAATTCCCTCTGCAATAAAAAGAATTTTGGGGGATGGAGAGTTACAGAGATAGTCAGTTACAAAATCAAGTGGTCATTGGCGTAGCTCAATAGATGCAAGATGAAGGAAATAGAAGATAACGGGTAATTCCATTGACCACGTCATTGAGATATTTCTATAATAGAAGACATAAATTTAGTAAACAGCTGGGCCAATATTTAGAGCCATTATGTAGAGTCAATAAATACAGTCTCTGATGACGAGAAGATCGTGTTAAAAGTTTCTAATTAAAACACCTTCTGATATGTGAATTACTTTAAATAATTAATAAATGGAAATTAATTTGAATCTCTAGCTTTCTTCAAGTTTATGTGGCATCTCCTACTGGAAGCTTTTTTTTATTCCTCTAACTGCTATTCACTTCCTCAAAATTTCATGTAAATATTTATATTTTCATGCTATATTTCTTAAATAGAATATAAGCTCCTTGAAGGCAGGGACAATTTTTCATTTTGCCTTTATATCCTTACAATATTAGGACACTTGTTGGGTTAGAATAATTAATTTCTTTTATAAAAGATATGGACAAAAATGAACTAACTGCCTTTTAAAATATTCTGGGTATTTTATAAATTAACCCTCAATTATAGAAGACGTAGGAATTTATTTTTGTATCACAGTTTCTTAACTCGTTTTTTGGCTTATTAAAAGCAATTTACTTTGTCTTATTAAAATCACTTTCATTTACATTTTTTGATTCCTAAAGTTTGTTTTAGAAATTTTAAAAAGCACCTTCAAAACAAATGCACCAATCCGGAAAAAGTCACCACAGCATACACATTTCAGAGAAGAGAGAACACAATACCATGTACTGTGCTGTCATTTTTCACTGTTTCAATGTTTAATGAATTTCCAGGTAAATTTAAAGAGACATAACAAGGTAAAGAACATTTTGTATAGGAAGTAAAAAACCAAGACAAACATGAATACAGTGACAGCACAGAATGCCACACAAGCACCAACCTAAAGCCATCTAAGACATGGAAAACAATCTCGCGGCCAGATCTTTCTTTTTCTGCAGTGCTACATAAAAGTTCACCACATAATTGATAACATAAGAAGAATGAGTACCAGTGCCCAAGGCATCATAAGCATATAAATGAACTTATTTATATAATGCAGGCGCAGGCTTAAAATGTTTGGAAGCCATGTCCTTGTAACTCTGCAGCATCAAGAGATTGTTTCTACCTTTGAGACCAGGAATGCAAATAGTTTGATGCATGCATTTTAATAACAGCCCAAAGAAATTCTAGATCTGTAATTAAGAGGGTCAGTGTCTGATGCAATAAATCTTTGCTTTTTTTTTTTTTTTTGGTTTTGTAACTGTCAACCAGCAAAGGGCTAACCATTGCTAGTCTTCAACCAGCTACTTAACAAATAATTAGGGTAGATACAGAAATTACCTTATTTGATGGAATAGTGGTACTTTGAGCTCTGATCTTAAAATAAACCAATAAATTTTCCGCTGCCTTTTTTGTTATCTCTCTTTTGTTATACATTCTTCACTGGCAAAAATAATGATGAAGTACTTTTTTTTTAATGCTTTGGGATATATTTGTAGATATGGAAAACTTTGGGGATAGAGCAAGCAATATGATCAGAAGCTCTAGTTATCTTTGATTATTCATTCTCATCTATTTCTTGTTGATGATCAGGTAAAGACTGAGGTTGTATCACTGGAATGGAAGAGACCTCACAGGCCACTGAGTCCAATCTCCACCATTTCATAGACGAGGAAACAGACCCAGTAGATCCATAAAGGGTAGTGTTGTCAAAAGTGGAATTTGAACCCAGGCCCTCTTAGTCCAATGATAGTGCTCCTTCCACTATACTACAATGCCTTTTAAGTTTCTATTCAACTACACAACTTATAAAAGCCTTGGTGAAAGCCTTAGAAAGGATGCCAACCTAAAGCCACAAAGACTCGATCAACTTTTCTGTTTGAATCTTTGTGAAAAGGGATTGGGTCATTCTTATAATATTTCTCTTTAAATTTCTAATGATCTTAATACAGAGGTCCAGATGCTCTGAGTTAAGCACATTTTTTTGGATTATGGCTCTTTTGTTTTCAGTTATTTATTGGCAATTATGCCAAAAACATACAAAAATCCCCTTGCAGTTCAGTTTTTAGCACCAAATAAATTACTTATGAGCTCTGGATGCATAAGGCAGAAGACCCATTCCCAGGGAAGAAGAGTCCCACCTTCTGAGAAGGTTGGGGGAGGAGGATGAACAGAGGAGAATTTATTTACTGCACACTCTGGTGCTGGAATTCACCCACTGTTTTTGCCAGCCTTGGTAACACTGTCATATTTATCACAGTGAACACAGATGGTGATGTGTAAAAGAAGGGAAGGGATGGGAATTAGGGGATTCCTAAAAAAAGGGAGAAGTAGGCAGCCTTTCTCAGAAGCTGCAAAACCTACTGACAGGAAGTGGACTCTCATCTGAAATTAAGGCTTCTGGGAAAATACCAGTCAGCAGAGACAATCGCATCGTTTTTTTTTGTTTTTGTTTGTTTGTTTGTTTTTTGACACCTTGGTTGGCCAGTGGCAAAGGCTCACAAGGAGACTGCTAGACCCAGTGTCCAAGAGATGGGATGCTGCTATCTGACTGATGGAAAAGGCAAGAACATTGGGAGAGAATTTATATATGACAATAGGAAAAACTCACAGTAAACCGCCAAAACAAGCCTGCAGTTTTCCACTGGTCTTGTTCATCTGCAGATTTTGCACCTAGTGGATTAGAAGTTTAAATACTGACTAAATTAAAAATTGAAGGCTTTTTTTTTTTAGTACAAGCTATGTATCTGGATATCACAAATTAGATCTAGTCAATGTTTTAATATGCTTGTTTATGTTAAAAATCTGGAAAAAAAAGAAAGAGACAAAGACAGACAGAATAAGCATGCACTATAGAGGTGCATTATGTGGAGTTGTCAGTGTTTAATGTTCCTGGATGTTTCAATCACTTCCTTTGGTGGTCTATTATTCCATCAAAAAGGATAAGTACTGTAATGGTGTTTCACTGAGTCACTCACTGAACTTAGTTGGTTTTAAATGCTTGGACTCAATTAGCTGTTTGGTAGATCCCTTTCTTAGTACTACAATGATCGTACGTAATAAAATTGTGGGTATTAATGCTAATGATGCCAGTGGCAGGATAAACACAGCTTATGTCAATGTAAACTTACCGATTTCTGTTTCTGCTTAGCTACAGCGGCATGGAAAAGAAATAAAGAATAACAGAGCATGCATGTTATTGGCTTATAAGAGGACACAGACAGTTAACAGGACTAGAAACGTGGCGCAGTGGCAGTTGAGCGGGTGGACAGATAGGAGCTCGGAAGTTCAAGGTTACCTTCTTAAAAAAGGGCATTCGTTTCTCTTTGGAGTGGGGTGATGTTACACTGTTTGCACTGGGCTTAGGGGAGCGGTGGTTGGCTGGAATATCATTTTCTTCTGCATCTAAGCCCGTAGCATCTATGTCTATAGCTATATACAGACAAACAATTCAAAATCATCAAGTGGACAAGAGAGGAAAAACAGGTTATAATGAAAATAAAATGGAATTAGACCCAAATTACCTGAAGTCAAGTCATAGAGATTCAACACAGTATACAAACTTAAAGGAAAACTTAGAGACAAAAGCATATAAGGACTGCAAAAGGAGACACAGCTAACGAAACTCAAGCATATTTTCAAAATATCTGCTTGCATAATTAAATGAGCCTTGTACTAAATCCACCAGCAAAGATGGGGTATTTTTAGAATCAGACTGACATTTGCTAAGTGTGGTTTGGAACATGGCATTGTATCTTGGGTACTATACTCATAGAATAAGGTGTCACTTGATTTCTTCAAGTGACACACTGTAGAAAGTAAGCAAGAGAACACTGGAAACCTTCAATCTCACCAACAGCACACCCTGGACTACTTTGCTCTGTGTCAGAGCCAGGGCCATCTCAACAGGCCTCGAAAAAAGGCAACAAGCATATGAAGGCTGGAGAAGAAGGGAAATTTTCACTCCAATAACCCCAAGGATTGATACAAGAAATAATTAAATAGCCCAGGAGTTTATAGGATGGAAGGGAGTGGAGTGAAACCAAAATGATCGATAAAAATCAAAACAGACCCAATAAATACCAAGGTAATGGGAAAGTCCTCATTTTAATTAAGTTAAATGACATCAACCTGGGGAAGGGAGAGAGCAAAACAGCATTTTACTTATGATAGAGTGGTATAGAATGAGAATTGAATTGAGAGTCAAGAAACCATGGTTCCAGTCATTAATTAGTTGGATGACCTTAGGAAACTCATGAAACTATGAGTTACTTTCTTCATCTGCTAAATGGAGGTTTTTCCCAGATCTTGGTTTTATGATTATATAATCTACCACTTTAAAGGGTAGAATTTCTTTTTCTAAATGATAATTACTATCTAATAATAATAATTGACATTACATTCATTATTTTATTTGATCGTCATGACATTCTTGGGATATAGGTACTATTACCACCTTCCTTTCACAGATGAAAAAAATAGAGAAGGAATGACTTAAATGACTTACCCCATAACAATAACAGCTATTATATATCTGAGGTTAGATTCAAACTTAGGTCTTCCCGACTCAGAGTTTGTTTTTCTATTCAAAACATTATACTTCCTTACGACTAGAATCAGATAGCAGTGAATACCTTTAAACTCAGAATCTAATTCTCTCATTAGAGAGAGGCTCTCTAAGGGCAGATGAATTACTCAAAGACACAAAGCTAGTTGGAGGACGAATTAGAACTCAGGGCTGCTGGCTCCAAAATTATTATTCACTCAATACTTTCTTATACCAATATCTTATGCTTTTTTCCCCCCAAGACAATTGGGATTAAGTGATTGTCACACAGCTAGGAAGTTTAAGTGTCTGAGGCTGGAGTTTAACTCAGGTCACTCTAATTCCAGAACCAGTGCTCTATCCAGTGTACCATTTAACTGGCCTTCAGTATCTTATAAAACCTTTCTGGTGTACACATTACCATCATTTCAACCCCCAAATGCCTCTGTGAGGTAAGTAGGACAGGTATATTATACTTGTTTTACAGATGAGAAAGTTAACCAAAGAACAACCTACCCAAGATTATCTAAGGTATTAAGTGAAAGAACTGGGATTCAGATCCAGTCCTTCTAGTTTCAAGACCAGTACCCTTCCAGGCACATACCATATTTCCCTCTCTTCCCCCGAGGTATTCATTCATTGCTTCATGTATCTTAGTAGAGAACATCTACTGTTCTCTGGGAAATGATCTCTTCTAATAATATCACATTAAAACAATGGAAGGATATCTGTTAGCTATAAAGAAATAACACAATAGTTTATACATGATCTTTCACACAAAGTCAATATACATAAGAAACAGAGATCAAAGAACGGAACCTTGCTTCCACGCAGAAAGTGGTCCAATATTTAGTAGTAGCCAGCTGAAGGAAAGGTTCTATTTTAAATAGGATGAGCACAATCCTATCCCTTTTGAGTAACAGGAAATGATCTGAGAAGTTTTGTCTTCTTTTTTTGTTTAGTAATTATGATGGCTATCAGATAATTCTGTCCCATTCCAGCCATAAGGAATTTATTGTGTCCCTCACCATGTGGCTAAGGAGGAAGTATATGAAGTAATGAAAACAAGAGTCAGCTCTAATCATAGGCAAAATGAACTGAGAATGTGCTTTTACGTAGAAGTGGATGAGCAGTTTAGATGCGTATGTATGCCAGAGGAGGCAAACATGTCCTCCTAGTATGAAAAGTCTCTTCTTGAATAGTGTATAGCTGTGAAAGAAGGCCATGATCTGATTAAAGATTCATCAACTGTAACAAATATGACTGTTATCTTGTTTTAACATTGCTTATATTGCTCAGTCCACCTTTCCTACCACCCATGTCCATCTTTTATAACAAAGAAAGAAAAAAAAGAAAAAAATGCATTAGCAAAACTAACAAAGAGTAAAACAGTGTGATATTATATGCAATGGCTCTCTCTCTGTGAAGGGGGGGAGAAGGTACAGCCACATCTGTTCTTTAGGACCAAGCTTGTTCATTAATTTAACAGCATTCAGTTTTGATCATTTTTGGCTGTTCTTTCCATTTACCTTGTAGTTGTTCAAAGAGTGTTTTCACAGTTCTACTTACTGAATCAGGCTTAGTATCTTATTATTATTCCCAGAACAGAGAAGACTATGACAAAGATAGATAAACCTGCCCTCAAATGGTAAATTCCCTAGCAATTTCACTTCTTCATTTACATGTGACTGGGAAAACACCAGAGTAAATATTTATTAAGCATTTAGACTTTATGAAATTAAGAAGTCTAAACCACAGAAATAGGACTAGGGAGAGAGTCTAATTCAATTTAGTTAATATTTATTCAGTAGCTATCATATACAAGGTGCTAGAAAAAAAAACAACTCAGTAACTTTTAAGCAAGGCTTCTTAAACTTTTTCCCACTCACAATGCCTTTTTACTTGAGAAATTGTTATGTGACCCCAGGTGTACAGGTATATAAAATAAGTAAACAAATTAAGCATTTACTAATTATAAATCATAATTTCATGCCCCCCACATCTGGTTACATAATCCCATATGGGGTTACAACTCAAAGTTTAAGAAGTTTTGCTTTAAAGGGTATAGCCTGACTACCATGACTAAGGAATTAAATCAAGTGCATGGATATCTAGATCAGTGGTATCATATCCAAATAAAAAGAAGTCCCTATGGGCTACATATTGAAGATACGATATTTTTATTTATATAATCATTTCCTAAATACTTTATAATCTGGGCTCAGCCTCAGGATATTTGTGGGCCACTTGTGGTACTGAGTTTGAGATCTCTAAATTTCTAGATTATAATAAATGTCATTTTTTTACATGGGGCAAAACTGTCTCAATTGTGATAAAGTCTAGATATATGACTGCAGATTAATATGGTTAAATTATGTATAATTTTCATCTCTTTTTATGGATATAGATCCTGAAAAAAGAAGTTTCCAATTTATTGGTCAGAGCTTAAGTCTTTATTAAGATCGCTCATACAGCTCTTGTGTATAAGAACACTTGGGTTTAACTGGAAACAGTAATGATGAAATCTAAATGATGCTGATGTGTTTTCCTCAGAATGTGGCTAGGAGACTTAACCTTCCTTCTCCCATGAAGCCCTTTCTTGAAGCAGAGTAGAAAGAAGACAATGACTAATCCTAATTGAACAGATCTGTCGATGTAGTGAGAAAGATTAAGGATGCTTGGCAATTGGAATACCAGACTACTGAATGATAGTGTAACAGACTCTTTTCCCCGAGTCTTCTCATCTTGTCTTCATGATTACTTCTTTTGACTTAATCTAATATGGCATGGTTCTCTCACAATGCCAGTTCCCTTATGGTTAACAGCATCTTTACTAAAATGTGATTCCCAGAACTGAACATAAATATTTCTGAAGTAGCCTGAGTGGGAAAAAGTACAGTGGGATCACTTTCAATCCCCCCTGACACTGTACTACCTCCCCCTTCTTTTTTTTTTGGCTGCTAAATCATAATTTGTGGACTTATAGTCCCTTAAAAATTTTCATGTGAAAAAAATTAGCCTTAACTAGTCTTAGCTCATTCTTTGCTTGATCATGCATATTTGTTTCAAGGAGTTATATTTTTCATTCTTTTTTTCCAAAGAAGGAAAAAGTGAAAGGGAGAGAAAAATTAATATTTTTAAGAAAAATTATGTTAATTTAAAAAAGAAAATCAAGATAAAAAGGATACCTGATACAATTCTTACAGCACTATGCCATACTTTTAAATTTTGCTTCATTAACCATCCTTGTTTTCATTTTCTATACATATCTTTTAAAAACTGTGTTAGTTGATGAGTTTGCTCTGCATATCCATTTTTTTCCCTTTAGGGCAAGTTCTCCTTTTTTCCTTCATTAGAAGGATTTTTTTAAACTTAAGAGTTTCTCAAATCTCCTAAGTTGACTTTCTTAGAAAAAATTTTGATCATGGGGTCAGCCAATTCAGTGGGTTCAGTTGAGAGTACAAGTCACATTATGCCTAACTTTCCTATTTTGTCCATTAGAAACTCTAAGATGGAGGGTTTCCATTAATCACACCTCATTGGCCACTTACCCCCACCATTAGCTAAAATCACATTCAGAATAGAATTTTTTACAATTCCTTGCAATTTAAGTAAAAGGATAGCATGTAAGAGAGGAAAGTAGTATTGCTTATAAGATAAAATTTCAGAAAGGAGCTGGTAATAAAATCTTGAATGTTAATGGAGGATGGATATAAAATAATGTCATGGTGCTGTAAGAATTATATTATTATGGTTCTATGATTAAAGATACAAAGTCTCATTTAGAATTGAGATGTTATTAATAGATATATTCTTAATATATAATCTAATAATTTTATATTAATATAAGATTATTATCACATATAATAATAAATATAATCTTAATAATAACCTAATAATAGATTATTCTTAAAACATAGTGGTTATATTGTCTTATTTCCATCCCCCTTGCTTGCTACTTTCTCTTCTTTCCTTCCTTCAAAGCTTGAGAAGAAAAATTTCTTCCATGACACATTTTAACACTAGCTGATCCTCTCTGAAGCCTTTATCCTTGCTAGTTGATGTCTCTGAGCTATCTGGGATTAATTTTTCCTGCCTGTCATTTTCCATAGTTTTAATTTATTTTTGGTTGTCTATTTTCTTCAATTGAATCACAAGCTCCTTGAGAGCTTCCTTTGCACTGATGGACAGTACCAAGGACAGTGGTCTGTACTTGATGCTCAATATGTGGGCTAAATGTTACAGGAGTAACAGGTCAGTGAGAAGCACAGTAGAAATTTCTCCAAGCTCTACTTCTATTTATGCTTTGAATTTTTAGCTTTTCCAGTAAGTATCCTTCATATTTGATGAGTTGTTTTTATAGAAGTGATGATAGCTTGGGCTAAGCCACCCACACTACTCTTGTTCCTTGTGAACAATCAAATACGTTTCTGACCAGACAGGCAGGATTAAATGATGCAGTCTTTGCTCGTGGATTGTTTTTCTTCCTTTCTTTTAAAGTAATGCTTAAACTCTAACAATGACTTAATTTAAAACTCTGGACATGTTATCTTTAACTTATTGAGCTAAATGTCTGAGGTAACTACAGTGAGTTATGGTAAGTATATTTATTGACTTTTCAGTCTTTTTTTTCTATTATATCTGTAATTGGCAGTTATTTTTCTGATCTCGTGTGCTTTCCCTTACATGTTTCCACAAAAACAATGCTCTTTCTCATTAGTAAATCAATCAGCTAGTATTTATTAAGCACTTGCTATATGACAGGCACTGAACTAAATGCTAGAGATATAAAAAATGCAAAAAATATTTTTCTGTTCTCAAGGAGCTCACAGTCTAATGAGGGAGGTAACACACAAATAACTATATACAGAACAAGATACATACAGTACAAATTGGGAATAATCTTGAGGAAAGATACTGAGAAAAAAGAGGATGAAGAAAGGCTTCTCAAGGAAGATAGGACTATAGGTGATACTCCAAGGAAGCCAGAGATGAGTTGGAAAGGCCCTTTAAATCTACATCCCATCTTAAAAGTTAATGGCATGCAAACAGAGATTCAATGCAAATTAAAGCATAAAATAAGGTAAGTCCTCAAAAAAAGAGGTTGAATCTATTATATAGTTGTTAAATCTAGCACCTACTTACCAGATGATGGAGGCGTAGATTTTCTGGAACTAGGTACTATGTCACCCAAACTGGATGATGAATTTCCTCCTGATTTACTAGAGAAAAGTAAAAAAAAACACTATTAAAGCTGCCATTAGTCACAGAATTGGCATATTTCAATTGCTCATTAATGACAATGTTTTAAATTAGTCAGACCCACAAATAGACAAATAGTGATTGCTCAATGGAGTGTTTTTCTTTTTCTTTTCTTTTCTTTTTTAAAAATCAGTTATTGAACAGGAGTAGAACAAGAGAGCTTGCCTTTGGGAAACTGTGAAGTGTTTTTAATGACGCACACTTTTCCCTGCAATAAAAGGCCATCTTTTTGATAGCCATATTCTCCCAGTGATGCAACTAAGGCTATGAGTCATGGAACCGAGCAGCTGCTGAAGTTAAGAATCACTCAAAGGGCAACAGAGAATCTCATTATGGTCAAGTAGAGGCTACCACATGCTATTAATGAAGAAATATAATATATACTTTGGTTATATTATGTATATACATATATATAATTAATATATATTAAACATAATAATATATAATGAAGAAAAGACAACATAAAAGTTATTCAAGAAATCTGTGACCAGAGAAGGAGACTGACTGTCAAACAGAAAGAGTGAGAAGTGGTCAATGGAAACTGTATGCTCCACTGGGAACTATTAACTACACTGGCATGATAGATAGATCCCTGTAGAGGAAGAAAGATGTGGATAGAGCTTCTGCCTTGAGAGGGCAGGTGTGGTTAGGCAGCAATCTGCATCTCTGGAGGAAGAATCCCTTTCAGCAGTATCACTAATTTGGTTATATGATGGTCTCTCTCCACATTCAAGTTTATTTTATTTTTTAAAGATTCTAAGACCAAAAAAAAAAATAAAGATCCTGAGACAATCTCCAGCTTCATTTAAAAAAATAATCAGTTAAAGCATATTTGGATAGTGAAGATGGAACTTGTCTTCAAGAGCCATTAAAGGCAAAGGACAGAATTAAAAGGATAAAGCATGAAATTAATCCTTCTCTTTTGCTTGGTTTCCATCCTTGTATTTCACTGTCATTAACTTTATTATGTGGACAATATTGAATGCTTAAAATGTTTAGAGTTGAATTTGTGAATGCTAAACCTTACTATTTTTTCAAAAACCTCATTAAGAGACAAATAATAAAGTTCTTCCATTATTTGGCTATGAGACAAAGGTTAGGATCTTTATTTAATTCTGTACAGAAAATGCTGGATTTAATGAGAGGATCTGGATTCAAATCTTAGCTCCACTACTTCCTTAGCTTTGTGACTTCTGATATATCATTTATCAGACCTGTGCTTTACATTCCTTATCTGTAAAATGAAGTGATTAAGAGCGATAACTTCTAAAATATTGCCAACACTAAATGACCCTAAGCTCACAGAATGGTGAAATGGAAAGTACATGGGTTCTGAAGGTCAGAGAGCCTCCACACAAATCTTGGCTCTGCCCCGAAGTATTTCTGCCACTATGGCCAAGTTACTTAATTACTCTACTGAGTTCCCTCATCTGCAAAATGAGATGGGTTGGAATGAATGATATCCAAGGCCATTTCCTAGCTCTAAATTCTTTATTTTATACAATCCCACATTAAGGAATATCCAGTTATTAGGATACTGATTTGATGCAATTTGGTGACTGTACAATCTATAATGCATCCTTTAATGGACTAGGGAAAATTTTTTTGGTACAAATGAACATAAAGAATAACTGAATACTTCATCTTTTTAAAAATTCTAAATGCCTATTTCTTGGATAAAGATTGTTGACTAATGGAAGATTTAATCCCCAAAACTTAATTAGACTTGGGTAAAGGGATTTTGGTATTTAGCACCATTGTTTTAAGCGGAAGTTAGAAGAAGCTAGGCTCAAGGTAGGAGTTATGTTGCTAAATCCACTTATTGAGAGGTAATGTTTACTTATTCCTAAATATACAGATAAAAAGGGCAAGTGAAGAAATCTTAGTGGGCTGAGTTATTGTATAATGACTTTTTATTGCTTTTTAAAAAATGTGTTTCTTTATTAAGGGGGCTAATAAGAAGCCCTAAATCTCTAGAAGGCTCTTCAGGGACATTTAAAGGCATTTAATAAGAACCTGGAGCACCATATTAAAATGTAGCAAGTTATTAAAAATTATCTTTGTGGTAGCAATCTTTAGAAGTGAGGCAAGGACACAATAACAATAGGACTAAAGCATAAAAAACAAACTCCCCTCCCTTTCTCTCTTCTCCTCCATATTCTTTCTCACTCTCTCTTTCATACACAATATATACTCTAGTTTTAAATCTAGTAAGTACATTTGTTTTACATTCTCTCATTTAAAATGTCAATAAAATCTTAGAATAGAAAGCTATGATAAATATTTCAACAAATTAATCTGCTTAGAATGTCAGATTGCTCTTCATTGTTAATCTTGAAGAAATGTCTACCCTTTAAATATAACCCAATTCTTATAGCTTTTTGTCAGATTACAACTTTTGGTACTTCTTCTAATACTGGCTTGATTTAATTAATAATAATGAACCCATCACTGAATTTTGACTGTATTTATTAGTTAAACCTAATTTAAGATGTAAAGAGCTCAAGCGGTTGAACCTCCCCAAAAAATATACTTTCTCCTACTTTATGCTAAATCTCAAGCACAGTAGACACGCTTCATGTAGAAAACTTTCCAGACATCACAGTTGAGGGCCAGGGAGAAATAACTAGACATTGCAAAAGGGACAAGCATAAGGCTTATCCAGTGGCAGTCTTGTTTATACTACATTAGAGCTAATCTAAAATAATGTCAGTAGATGTGCTCACTGCTAGATTAGTATGTACAGAACTTGAAGGCTCTTAAATTAAAGGTCCCCATACAGGAACCTGGAAGGGACCTTGGATATCATCCAATCCAATCCTTTCACTTTAAAAATGAGGAATTTGAGGATGATTATTTCTTTCTTTTTTTTATTAAAGCTTTTTATTTGTATGACATATGTATGGGTAGTTCCCCAACATTGATCTTTACAAAGTTTTCCATTACAAATTTTACCCCCAGTCCCCTCCCCTCCCCTAGATGGCAGGAAGTCCACTACATGTTAATAATGTTGAAATGCTTGAGAAGTTATGCAAGAAAAATCCTATCTACAAGAAAAAAAAAGAATCAGAGAAAGGCAACACAATGCAAGCAAATGTCAATAGAGATCATGAAAAGGTTACATTGTGGTCCATATTTCATTTCCCTCTCTCTGAGTGTATATGGTTTTCTTCAGTGAACAATTGGAACTGGTTTGAGACAATTCTTTGTTGCAGAGAGCCATGTTGAGGATGATTATTTCAAGGCCATACAAGGAACAATTTCAAAACCATGGGATTTCCATTTAACCATATATTTTTGACTCCAAATATTTTGTTCATTTTACTGTCCCATTCATTGATTCCTCTTCACAGCCAGGATCAGTGATAAAATCTCTCATTTAGCTTTTAAAGCCTTTCATAACTTGGTTCTTTGTAACCTACTTTCTCCATTTTTTCTAATCTTACTCTCCTCCATATATCTTATGATACAGTGACACTGGTCTCCATATCATTTCTTGCATACAACACTCCATCCTGACTTTTTACATTTTCACTGGCTACCTCCCATGTCTGGAATTCTCCCTCCTCATCTCTTGTCTCCTTGCTTTATTCAAATCCCCCAATAAAATCTCACTTCCTACAAGAAGGTAGGTAATGCTGCCTTCCCTCTGTGATTATCTCCAAATCATTCTGTATATACATTGTTTGTAAATAATTATTTGTATATTGTGGTTCCCCTCCTTCCTCCCTGACAGACTATGAGATCCTTGAAAACAAGGTTGAAACAAAATGAGTATAATAATAAATGCTTAATGACTGACCTTAACATCTAAGTATCACTATCCTTATTCTATCACACAGGATGTTGAGATTCTGAGAGGCTGCCCATGGTTACATATCTAGGACCATTAGAACAAAAATATGAACCTAGATTTTGTCACTCCAGAACCAGCATCCTCAACTCTCAATGATTCGGATAGGGAACTTGATAAGGCAACAATACTAGGAAACTTGTTAGGAAAGCATGACTAAGAAATCATTTAGGCAATCAATTATAGCATCATAACTGCAGAAGTATTGTTCACATCAGGAAGACTCATATCCCCTTACTTGAAGTCTGGCTTTCTACTAAATATTTCACATTTGGAGTTAAAAATTGAGTTTCTGAGGTGAAAATGAAAGAAAGACTTTTTTTTTGCCTTTTATTTCTTAGTTGCATGTTTCTTTTTTCTCATTCTCTTGACATAGGTCACTAGCAGCTTTCTGAGTTGCTTTTGTTGGCTGTTCTGATTTTATGTCAGATTTTAAAGTCAGAGGAAATCCCTACTAAACTTTAACTCAATTTCTGGACTATATGGATGCTCTTTTTGGTCTTGAATATGATTCTTTCCTACGAAATGTAACTCTTTTGGTTGATAAAGTCAGATGCAGTGAGTGGATATATTTTTGGACAGAACTTGTATTACAATAAAAATATGAGGTCATATCATTATTAGGGTAATAAACTTGTGACTTTATTATTGTCTCTAGTAACTACTGTCTAGAGTAACTCTTCCTGCAAGAATGCATCAGCTCTGGAACCCATACATCCTTAGTATTACCTGGCCCTGACCCCTTTCTCTTCCTCTGAATGAACATTGGAGAGCTTCTCCCCAGATCTTCTATTTAACAAAGGGTCCCAGTGCAGCCATCTCGCCCTCTTCTGGCTGTAACTACAGGTCTTCATCATAACCTCTTGCTGGATATCCTTCCCTTTTACCATTGCAGCTTCTTTTAATGTGTTGCCTTTTCTCATTAGATTGTGAACTCCATGAGGACAAATTTTGACTTTTGCTTTATTTTTGATTTCCAGTGCTCAGTGCTAAGAAATGCTTATCGACTGATCGCTATTTCATAAGTTAGCAATTATAAGATAGCAATTAACTGGAGATTATAAAGTCAGTGTTATCAAACCAACAAGTCTTTTTCATACAAATATTCAATTTTTCCCCCTTTTTTGTACCTGGAGTAGAATTTTCCTTGCTTTGCCCTCTGTTCGTGCTGTAGCCTCATGTTTTCTAGTTTGACCGGACTTGGGATGAATCCTATTTCACAGCCTTCTTTTACTAACCGTCCTATCCACCAGTCATTGTTAAATTTCTGAAGATAGACAAAATATAAAAATGCATTACAAAGTTATTCTGCAAAAATAATCAGATTTCTTTTTTAATTAGGCTTACTTTTGCACCCATGCTTCACAACTGCAAAAAAAATCTTTTAAAAAGTTTAAAATATAAAAAAAGTAGAGCACGCCTTCACATTCATATGTTCAGCATTCAAAATTTCAAAAACTTAATTCTGGCCATCCTATCAAGGGGTTAACTCTTGTTCTCTAGGGCTGGCTCAACTTATCCTATTGATGTTGCCTGCAGATGCTATGAACAGGACACAACTTCTTTTTTTTTAATTAAAACTTTATATTTGCAAAACATATGTATGAGTAATTATTCAACATTAACCCTTACAAAGCTTTCTGTTACAAATTTTTCCCCCCTATCCCCCACCCCTCCCCTAGATGGCAGGACTATTAACACTGCATGTTAATTATGTTAAAATACTTGACAAATTCAATATATGTATACATATTTCCACACTTATCCTTGTTGTGCAAGAAAAATCATATCTACAAGAAAAAAAATCAGAGAAAGGAAACACAATGCAAGCAAACGTCAATAGAGAGCATGAAAATGTTATGTTGTAGTCCACATTTCACATCCCTCTCTGGGTGTATATGGATTTCTTCACTAAACAATTGGAACTGGTTTGAAACATCTCATTGTTGAAGAGAGCCATGTCCACCAGAATTGATCGTCATATAATCTTGTTGTTGCCGTGTATAATGATGTCCTTGTTTTGCTCATTTCACTCAGCATCAGTCCATGCAAGTCTCTCCAGGCCTCTCTGAAATCATCCTGCTGGTCGTTTCTTACAGAACAATAATATTCCATAACATTCATATACCATAATTTATTCAGCCATTCTCCAATTGATGGGCATTCACTCAGCTTCCAGTTTCTAGCCACTACAAAAAGGGCTGCCACAAACATTCTTGCACATGTGGGTCCCTTTCCTTCCTTTAAGATTTCTTTGGGATATAAGCCCAATGGAAACAAAAGGGTATGCACAGTTTGATAACTTTTTGAGCATAGTTCCAAATTGCTTTCCAGAATGGCTGGATCCGTTCACAGTTCCACCAACAATGTATCAGAAGACACAACTTCTTTAAGAAAATGGAAATGAATTGGATATAACCTGGTCAAATAATGCCTTGTGGTTATAATACATGAATATTTTGGATAAGACACTGGCTCCAAAATCAGAGAAACAGGTTTGAATCTTGGCTCAAAGGCACTGATGTGTAGCCACAGGTATGTCATTTAACTTCTTGCTGCCTCAGTTTTGTCATCTGCAAAATGAAAGAATTGGAGCTAATGGCTCCTAAAGTCTAAGATACTCTGATCTATAATTCTTTGTACCTATAAATTTTGGTACGGAGGCAACCAATTTCCTCATTTTACCAATACGAAAAAAGCTCAGTTGGGAGTTTTCCTAGTAAGACCATTTGATACAGTTAGGATTCAAAGCCAGGACATTTATCTCCCACTCAGAGGTACTTTCCATCACACCACAATATTTCTCAAGGCACATAAGGAGAACTGGAATAGCTTTGGAGATAAACTAATGGTTCTATGTGAAGTGTAAACACCATGAGATCAAAGTCCAAGTCCTAATTACCTGTGAACTCCCCTCGGCGATTTATACAATGTGTTTTAACTTTTAGGAAGTGAATTAATGAACGGCGTTTTTTGTTGTGGACCAGAACTTGTTTGTACAAAAAATTTTGCAATATATTGGTTAGGTGTGGTCACTGACCTTTTCCAGATCAAAATTCAAGGCAGAAGGGTCATTGGTGAGTAGCACAGGTTTAAGAAGGAATGAGGCAAAATATTTAAAATAATTAACTTATGATAATTATAAAATGAATGATTTTATAAAAATAAGATTTATTAATTTTCAAGGAGTCACATCCTTTAAGAAGGAAAACGAAAACTATACAGGCATGAGGTAGACAAGGCAACAGTCTGAGAATGAATATGTGTGGGTTCTAGTTTCAGCTTTGCCACTAACCAGTTATATGTTCTTACAAAAGGCTGGGAGCCTCAGTTTTCCCCACTTACACATGAGTGTTCAGTGAGAGCTGAGTCCCTCCAATGAGGGGACTATAGACCCTCATGAGATCTTGGATAGATTTCAGGGTATTTATAGATTTGAATGGGAAAAATTACTTCTTTGTTTTTACTGACCTTTAGTTGAAATGTAACATTTCTTTGAACTATTTAAATATACTATTCTGAGAAAGGGTTCACAAGCTTCACTAGATTGCCAAGGGGGTCCATGACAAAAAAAAAAAGATTAAGAGCACTTAGATTAGAGAATTTCCAAGTTCCATTTTCACCCTAACAAACATTATTCTATGTACACTGAATAATTAAAAATTTGCTATTCACTATATCTCCTAAAATGCCATTTGCAAATAGTGAGGAATTATTGTGCTTTTTGCTTAGATTTTCCCCAACACAGAAAAATTCTCTACTACTCCTTGTAACCTCCAATATAGTTGGAGGGACAGTTTTCTTGATCCCCCTTTCAAACATCTCTAAATAACAGTATCCGTTTTGTTCCTCCCCTCTGTCTTTCCATGGTGGAAAAATAGATCTTTCTCTCTGGGCTTTAATCATCTAAGGGAGCTTCCCTGTGATTAAATCCCCTTAACTCCCTCTTTTAAAATCAGATTCAACACAAATCATCACCCTCTTCCTTGAGCATTTTCTCAGTCTTTTCCTTCCTAACCTATAATTCACATCTCGTTCTAAAAGTTGATGAAATGATGGGCCCTCAGCTCCCCCACTCTTTCCATTAGAAACCTTCACAGTTTTGCCCAAGGGTATCTTCTTGTCTCCAGATTATATCTACATATGTTATGCATATGACATAAGAAGAAATGGAAGTTCCTCCAAAAAAAAATATGCTCAAATGGTGATTTCCTTTAGCTACAGAAAGGCTACATAGAAAACTATATAGTTACCCAATATCAGAACACAGGGCAATGTTATTTTTAGATTAGTATGGGGGCTGGGAATATGATTTTTAATAGTATAGAAAACTCCTAGCAGAGGAATTCCCTTCAGCAAACTTTTTTACATTATCTTAGAAAGATGTTTAGAACACTTGCCCAGGGACATATAGCCCATATGTATCATTGGGACTTCAGCCCAGGTCTTTGTAGCTCTGAGGACACCTGTCAATCTTGCCTTTGTTCTTGTATAATATATATTACATATTTTAAAACTTTATTAAACTAATAGTGGAAACTTTCAAAACAGGGTTTAAAGGGGATCGACCCTATGCCCTCCTGTTTATTAATTCCTAATGTCTTTAATTAGGAATTTATATCATTTTAGTTTTGGAATGAAGAGATCTATCTATTGATAACAGCCACACACTAGGATATAAGTCCAGAAGTAGATTTGGTGTCTGGATGATGATGAAGTCCATTCCAGCAAGGCAGATATGATCATTAAAGTACTATGTGAAATGATTACAACTATATTAAGGCATGGCATGTGAAAGATCTCAAAATTTCTAAGCTAGGTATTTTTTTAAATCCATAAAAAAAGGGAAAAGGACCCACATGTACAAAAATATTTATAGCTGCTCTTTTTGTGGAGGCACAAAACTGGAAACTGAGGGGATACCCATCAATTGGGGAATAACTGAAAAAGTTGTGGTCTATGAATGCATTGGAATATATTGTGTTATAAGAAATGATGATTACGTGGATTTCAGAAAAACTGAAAAGACATGAACAGATGCTTAGGAAATGAACAGAACCAATAGAACCATTGTACACAGCAACAGCAACATTGTGTGATAATCAACTATGATAGACATAGCTCTTCTCAGCAATACAGTGATCCAAGACAATTCCAAAAGATTCATGAGGGAAAATGCCATCTATATCCAGATAAAGAACTATGGAATCTGAATGTGTATCCAAGCATCTTATTTTCACTTGTATTTATTTATTTTTGGTGGCTTTTCCTTTTTGTTCTCATTTCTTCTTTCACAATATGACTAATGTGGAAATATGTTTACATGATTGCACATGAATAACATATATCAGATTGCTTGCTGTCTTGGGGAGAGGGGAGTGGGATGGAGAAAAAAATCTGAAACTCAAATATTTATAAAAATTAATGTTGAAAACTAAAAAGGAAAAAATATGTAAAGAATGAAGCTAAGGAGAAAAAAATCCATAAAATCAAAATAGGCTAAATATAAAAATAGGAATTATCATCTAACCTAGATGGCCCAGTTTTGCACACCTGGAAGAAAATCTATATAAATGAACATTTAAAAGTAACTTCAAACCAAGGCATTTCTCTTACTTCCTTAACATGCAGAAAATCTTTTGCTTCGAACGAGATGGCCATGCCTGGTACCGGGACATCATCCTCGTGGGCTGCGCTGTAGCTGACATTGGTCCGCACTGCAAACGCAACAGGTTTTGTCTGTAGGAAAAGAAAGGAAAAAAAGGAAACAGGATTGGTTTCTCTACTTTGCTCTTAAAAACCAAGAAGTACTGAAAACTTAGAAAAAAATGTTCTCACATTTTGTTCAGGTTCCGAAGTTCAATTCAAATTCAATTCATGTCCTTACAAATATTTTGGTTCTCGGGGGCAGATTTCTGAGAATATTAAAACTTCCTATTACCTCAATTCTTGCCCCCTCTCAAAACATTACTGGTAATAGAAGTGTTAAAATATTACTTAAATTAGATTTTCCTAATCTGATCTAATAGTAAGTAGTGCAAAAATATAAGGACCACAGGCATGGTATTCCCCTATTAGGAAACAATGTTCATTACACTGCCCAACACTAAAATCATCTCCTTTATGATTCTTCACACTTAATAAATAGACAGTTAGGGGCAGCTAGGTGGCACAATGGATAGAGCACCAGCCCTGAAGTCAGGAGGACTCAAGTTCAAATTTGACCTCAGACACTTAATGCTTCCTAGCTTTGTGACCTTGTGTGTCACTTAGCCCCAATTGCCTCAGCAAAAAAATAAAAAAATAATTAATCAAATAAATAGACAATTAAATGAACAAAGAAGTACAAGTATTCTTTAAATAAAAATAGATGATGGAGAACTCACTCGGTTTTCTGTACAGTCAGTCTTCCCAACAGCGCCAGAATATTAAGAATGCAACCACCTTAGCTACATTATACCATCCTTCTCTGAGCTTACCCAACCTCATGTATTTGCTGGTTTAAAAATCAATGAAACCTTCTATCTTATTGGATGTTTCAGCATCTACAAATAGAGACTGATTCTCTTTATATGTCTCTATAGAGACAAACAGAGAGCCAATGAAGGTGGATAAAGTATCCTTGAGCACAACCTGTGTACCTGTTGTTGTTTATCCTTCATTATTGAAGAGGGCCATAACATCAGGGAGGGGATGCCATAACATCCAAGAGAATTGAATTTGTGGGAAGGAGGGCTGGGCCAGGTCACCTGCCTCACTTTACCCTTCTGAGCCATCTGGGTCCATTGGCCAGATAGAGTTCAGAATGATGGGAGATGCTCTGGATGCAATGAGAGACCTTTTTTAAGCCAAGATCTTCAACAAGTCTGTTTGACTGAGGCTGCATCCATTCAGTAATTAAGGCTAGGTAGAAAGAAGGCAAAGAATCTCTTTTACTTAGTCCAAAAAAATCTAAATGAATAAAAGACTTTGGGAGGGGAAGACCCTCAGGAGTTCTAGCCAAAGCAGAAATGATTGCTATTTGCATTCAATCTGGGTCAGTCATGACCAAAATAATGACCTAGGACCTATTGGTGGCCAATTAGAATCAGATTGGAAGGACACAGTCTATGCAATTCAGGTTAATTCTGTAGAATGTACTAGAATTAGAAAAGCTGAAAATCACTTGATAGTGTCATTAACCAGGCCCAGATGAACTTGTTAGAGATGGAGAAAAGTTCGCTACTTCAGCTTCTACTAAAATCCCAGTGTTGGAGAAGCCCCTCCATTAATTAGAGTCAGCTTGTATGACTAGAATATAGATCCAAAGTTTTTCATGTTAGCAAAGCCTTCCATGAATCTTAAGTGTCATTCTTCTTTCTTCTTATTGTTATCCTTGGCAAAGAAAATGTGAAGTTTGATGAGATTGGGAGACTTTTTCCAATCCTAATAGTTCTAATCCAGAGATTCTTAACATGGTGTCCATCAAGTTCTTTTTTTTTTAATATTTTGTTTTAACATATTTAGTTTTCTTTGTAATCAATTGTATTTTATACACTTAAAAATATTATTGTGAAAAAAGGCTCCATAAACTTTACTAGATTGCCATGATGCAAAAAGAAAAGAAAAGGTTAAAAACCCGTTCCAAATTATTATTTATGTTTGACGTACTGCTTTTATTTCCAGGTGGATCCATAGAGAATTTTCAATTTTCTAAGCAATGAGAAAATTTTCAAACATTTTAACAGTACGAAAAGCATGATGCTGGAGTAACAGGAGAGTTGGATAAGAAAAATGTAATTTTAATTCAGAAATGATACAACAGCTTGTCTAAGATCATTTTTATAAAATGAGATGAGTAAGTTGACCCAAATGATTCCAAAGTTTCCTTCAAATGACAGAATTTACCTAAAAACCTCATTTTTCTATTAAATTACATAGAAATTCCAATAAACAGGAAACTAGATGAGAGATGCAGCTGTGCAAGACAAATTAAAACACTGTGAACTTCCTACACTTAACTCAATTTTGGATTCAATACTCGGAAATAAATGTTATAAGTTGGATTTAATTTCTTTCCTCAACCGTCTTTCTTCCTTTTCACAATAGTTACATTGTGAAATACACTTTCTAGAAGGATGTGCATTTGGAGATTGTAAGCTTCTCGAGGACAAGGACAATCTTGCCTCTTTTTCTCAGCACTTAGCACCTGAAATGTAATAGGCACTTAATAAAGACTTGTTGAACTGAACTGCATGTGTATACATGCATATAATATACATGCATTTATATACACATACATACTATACACATAGCACACACAGATGCATATACATACATATATGTGACTATGTACGTATTTGTGCATAAACAATAAATTGGATAGAGAACTGGATTTAGATTCAGGAAGATCTGGATTCAAGATCCACTTCTATTACATATGGGCTGTGTGACTATGGGTAAGTCATTTGATCTCTCAATATTCCAGATCCAAATCAAAAGAAATAATATTTGTAAAATGTTTAGTATAGTGCCTGGCACGTAGTAGGTATTTAATAAATATTCTTTTCTTTCTTTTCCCCTGGGTAATTCTCTAAGGCTATAAATTGTTGAAGAGCTATCATCCTACATTAGTAAAGGGAGTTTCCTCCCCCACGACTTCAGCAGATCAGTGAAAACACATGTTATGAATGTAACAATTCACGTTTATATATTTAGACAAAAAATGAGGAAGTTTAAAGGGATATGTTATATCAATTATGTGGTGTAACTTAATGCGATAAGTGTCTGGTTGATAGATTTATATTAAGAATTCTAGACCTAGGGGCAGCTAGTTGGTGCAGTGGATAGAGCACCAGCCCTGAAGTCAGGAGGACCTCCGTTCAAATTTGACTTCAGACACTTAACCCTTCCTAACTGTGTGACCTTGGGCAAGTCACTTAATCCCAATTGCCTCAGGGGAAAAAAGAATTCTAGACCTCCACAATACCACGGGACTTCAGCCATTAGTACTCTTTGTAAGAACTGCCTCCTTCATGAAGATGGTAGGGCAGCAAAGAAGGGGAGGGTGGGAATGATATTATGAAGAACGTGATTTTCCCAAACCATGCATCAGTTGGAATGATGAAGCTTTCTTTGCTGCATCAGCATTGCTCTTTTGACTGCCCATCTCCAACTTCGGTGTGAGTAAAGGAGAAATTTCAAAATTCCTTCAAGTCCTGGAAGCCTTCAGATGCTCAAGTCTTATGGACTCCTAGAAGATTAAAGATAATCCTTACCCTTGAAATTAGCTACTTTTAGCAAACCACCATTTGGTATTGCAAAATTATATTTATATAAATATTTATATTTATATTATATTACACTATTTCTACACTGCATTCACTCAGCACCTTCATATGAGGTTGAACCAGTATGAGGTCGCAGAAAGATCTTGAATCAGTTGCAGTCTTGGCTCTGCCATTTTATTTATTACCCGTTCTCTGGGCTTCTTATCTGTGAAATTGGGAGGTTGGATTAACTGGCCTCAGAGGTCTCTAAATAAATCTATGACCCAATATCAGTATTTGCTATTATCGCTAGAGTTCTTTTAGTCTCAAATATGGAAGCTTTATTAGATTTGCTCAGGTTAAAGACCTCAGCACTAACTTACCCTAGTGGTTGATTTAATTTCCTTAGAAGTACCTTCCAACCATCCGGCTTTAAAAAGGTCTGATCTGGCGAATTGCAAAAAGCCCAATAACCTGGTTGTGCTCTCCTTCTCTACAGACTAAATTACGTTCAAGGATGTGACAGATTTACTTATTTATTTTTTTACTTTTTAGTGTTGGTGAGGAGGGAGGACAGAGAAGTAGGAAAGGGAGAGGATGCAGGAAGAAAAGGAAGGTTAAGAATGAGATCAGAAAAGGCACCTGAAAATATTAAAACTATTTTTTCCTTACAAATTTTTCCCTTTTCTTTTTTCCTCCCCCTCCCTAGGCATCCACATTTCTAATTACATATATTTATTCTATTACCTTTTTAAGCAGTAACCCCTGGAGCAGACTTCTGTGGCTAAAATATTGCTTTGCCTAAAGAAAGATACTTATGTGTTATTCATTAAGTGGTGAGTACCACAGGACACTAAGAGGGCACAGTGAAAAGCAGGTGTTATGAGAAAGTTGAGCTCCCTTATGACAATTGTGGGCAGTGCTGTTAGATGGTTTTCATAGAAAAAGAAACATGCGTGACACTGATCAAACAATGGGCTCGTTCCATCAGAGAATATTAGTTGTCTAGGAAATATGTTCAAAGACTGAGGATGCCGTGTTCTGTATTCATTTTCTCACAACTTCTCAGTTATTATTCTGTGTTAAAAATAAAGCAAGTAAAGATTTGATCTTTCCATTTTTTGTGTGTATAAGATGGAATAGAAAGAGATTAAGTCTTTATACTTAGCCCACTAATGGTAGTTCTAAGCAAATAGTAACTAGTTATCAGTCTCCTATTAAAGCATTGACCAACTTCCTTCTAGTCCATTACTCAGCAAACAGTGATTGGGAGTTGACTATGTGCCAGGAACTGTGCTAGATGCAAAAGACACAAAATTAAAAATGAAACAATCTCTGCCCTCATGGAGGTCACAGTCCAATGGGGGATCCAAGGCTGACTCTATTGTGTCATGTTCTCTCACATTTACTGTGGAATATATTTTATTGTAGTAAAAACCTGTCGGTTTGAAACTCTTTAAACCACATTTCTTTTCTTGCTTTAAAATATATATACATATACACATGTGTATGCAGATATATAAAATCTTAATTTTCTTATCCATTATGAATAGTAAGGGAAACATCACTATTCATTTAAGATGGTAAAAAATGACATCTAAATCTTAGAGATGAGCCAAAGCCAAAAAGTTAATCATTATCTGAATTTTACTTTTCATTTGACTAATTTAATATTTTTTATGTTTAGTATAATAGATTGTTTAATACTGTATTCTGTTATTAGAAGATTTTAATAAAATGAACAAATAAAACTTATTTTATTATGCCAATAGCTAATGGCATTAGGATATTTAACCCCGGCTATACTTTTCCAGTTGCATTGTCTCTCATGCCCTCCTGGCTCTGGAGGAGGAGTCATTTCCCTTGTTCCTTCAGTGACATTTTTCCAACAACCTGTCGTCCTTTTGAATTTATTCTATCACCTCACCAAGTCAAAATCATTTTAGGTCAGTTACCCGCTATCCTCCCTCCTTTCTCAAGAGTTCAACATCTAGTTCACTGTGTTGCTCTCTGCCCTTACATTTTGGGATTCCAACATAGAGACCCATTGTTGTTCTCCTTATAGATAATTAATCCTCCTATATATTTTTTTAAAATGACATAAGTGTTTTCTTCTCTTCTTTTTCGGTCTCTCTCTGACTCTCTCTCTGTGTCTCTCTGTCTGTCTGTCTTTCTCTCCTCCCTCCCCAGTTCCCAGTCTCTTCTGTATGACTTATCCTCTCAATCTCCTTTGTGAATCAACACCCTTATCTCTAATCTCCCTTTTCCACCCCCCGCCCCCAAACTCTATGCTGGGTTCTTATCTCTCTTCACCTTCCCTTGCTTGTTGACCACTTTAGCTCCCTTTCTTCAGATATGTCTATAAAGATGATTCTCAGATCTATATATCCAGCCCTAGTCCCTCTCCTGAGTTCCAGTCATTGAGAACTGGGTATCACAAAGGTATTCTAAACTCATAAATATAGAGTAGGTGTTCTTAACCTAAAAACTAGATCTAATTATAAAGAGGTTCCAGGGACTCAGTGAGCTCAGGAGGGACAAATGACATTTTTATTTTTACTAAACTCTAGCTTAAATTTATCCTTTCCTTCTTAGTTCAGCATAATTTCCTTTTAAAAATGTTATGTTGATTTTTTTTAACATTACGAACATTTATGCATTACTCCCATTTCATGAAAGATTTTTTAAAACCAAGTAAAATAGTTAAGTAGAAATGATATATAAGTGACATGTGAAAATGCATATACCATGTCAAATCTGTCGCAACCCTTCTCTACTTGCACCCTATTATTTAAAAAAAAAACAGAAAATAATAACAATTTTCTTGTAAACAAGCATGTATGGTGAAGCAAAATAAATACCCTTAATGGCTATATACAAAAAACATGTCTTATTTTATACTCTAAATCTATCACAGTTCTGTAATGGACAACATGGTTTTCCATCTGTTCTCTGTGATTATCAATGGTCATTGTATTAAGCATAGTTCTTACAACTTTCAAAGTTGATTGTTTTCACAATGCTGTATAAATTGTTTTTCTGCTCATTTCATTTTTTTTCCAGTTTATAAATATCCTTAGTGTATAAACACATTCATGGCAAGTTTTTGTGGTGGCAAAAAATTGAAAAAATGAGAGGATGGTCCATCATTTTAGGAATAGCTGAATAAGTCACAGTATTTAAATATAACAGAATACTTCTGAGTTACAAGAAATTAGCATATGGATGATTTTTAAAAGACTTGGAAAGACTTAAATGAACAGATGTCAAGTAAAGAAAGCAGAACCAGAGGGGCAATTTGTACTTTGATATCAATTTTATAAAAACACTGTTTTGTGAAGGGATTTCAAAGACTCTAACATACTGCCAAAAGGGCCTATAAACCTTTCTCCCCAAAAAGATTAAGAATCCCTGCCATAACAGAACTTAATTTCTTTCTCCAAAGTGTTAGGGGCAACACAATCCAGTCATTCAAATCCCCATTCTTGGAGACATCCTTGACTCTTCAATCCCCACATCCAATTTGTTGTCAAGTCTTTAATTTTGATTCCAAAATGTATAATAGCTCTTAATTTGTCCATAACCTGGTTTCAACCTCCTCTTTCAGTAATTATCTATGCACTTCAGGCTTCAGTCAATCTGGACTTCTTGCTGTTACTCATGCTATCTATTTCCTGTCTCCTTGTCCTTGAACAGGTAATCATCAGTGCTGTGCACCTGAGTCATGAGATCTGAAGGATAGAATTTGATTTCACTAAGGTAGGAAAAGAATGTATGCGAATGGGGATCTAATCACAAGGGAATATGGGAGGATGCCCAGAGATAATGGAATGGAGATGAACATAATGATAAAGCACTCTAAAAGGATGGAATTTGAGAGAAGAAAAAAAAAACCTGCTAAGTGATGATGACCTGAAACCAATTCAATCCAATTCAATCCCCAAATCATTTATTAACGTCTCTTATGGGAAGGGCATTCATTGTGCTAGGAAGATAGAAAGAAAAAAGCAAAAACAGCCTGTGCTCTTGAGGGATTTGTATTTTCTTTGTGACATATCCCAAAAGATAAATATACACGTGTTAAACTGAAGTGGGAAGAGAGAACTGTCAACTTTGGAGTTCTGGTAATATTTCTTTTTTTTTCTTTTATTAAAGCCTTTTATTTTCAAAAGATATTACATAGATAATTTTCAACATTCACCCTAGCAAAACTTCTTGTTCCACATTTTTTTTCTCCCTGCTTTCCCCCCACCCCTCTAAGTAGTCCAGTATAAGTTAAACATGCACAATTCTTCTATACATGTTTCCCCAATTATCATGCTGCACAGAAAAATCAGATCAAAAAGGGAAAAAATGAGAAAGAAAACAAAATGCAAGCAAAATACTATGTTGTGATTCACACTCAGCCCCCCCTCCTAACCCCACCTCAGTCCTCTGTTTGACTCTCTCCATCATAAGACTATTCATTGTTGAAAAGAGCCACGACCATCAGAATTGATCGTCGTATAATCCTGTTGTTGCTGTGTATAACGATCTCCTGGTTCTGCTCACTTCACTCAGCATCAGTCCATGCAAGTCTCTCCAGGCTTCTCTGAAATCATCCTGCTGGCCATTTCTTACAGAACAATAATATTCCATGACATTCATATATAATAACATTCATCCTTTTCCTAACTAATAGACATCTATTCAGTGTCCAGTTTCTTGTCACAACAAAAAAGACTATTTCTGGTAATATTTCTTGTAAGGAAATGGTATATGAGAAAACCCTAAAAGGAAACCAGGAACCTGGAGACGGAGGTAAGGATAAACAGACATGGAAAACAGCCCAGGCAGGGAGGCAGCAGATGGAATGCCAAATTGAAGGAGCAAAATAGGCCATTTTATTGGAAATGTATATTGTGGAATAATGTGGAAAAAAGTCTAGAAAGGTAAATTGGAATCAGATTATGAAGGACTATAAAGGCCAAGCTGTGAGGAGTTAATTTTTTTCCTCTTTCTAGAAGCAATCGAACACCACTGAGTATTCATAAGCAGTGGAATGCTTTTAATCAAAGGTTTCAAAGCATCAGAGAATGACTGTCTATTACTTTCCCATGAGTAAGGGAGAAATAAATGAATAGTTAGTGTTGGAGAGCTAGATGTTCAATGTAGGATTTTCAGGGGGGGGGAATCAGTTAAAGGAAGCGTTTGTGGAAAAAGTACTGGTTTTCAAGACATTTCCAAAGCACTCATGATGAAAAAATTCTGTCTGTTTTCAGAGAGAGAGAGAACTAATGAATTCTTGGTGCCAATGGAAGCATTTCTTAAAACTATTTGTGAGTGTGTGTTGTCTTTAGCATTATGGCTAATATAGAAACATATTTTGCATGGCTTCACATGCTTGCCTTCTCAAGGTATGGCAGAAGGGAAAGAGAATTTGGGATTAAAATTTTTTAAAATGTTAAAAACTTTAGACATCTAATTGGGAAATAGTCAATGAAATAAATTATATATACATTATATACATGTACATGCACACAGGAATATATATATACATACATTATATATATGTATGTACACATACACACACAAAACAAAATGTATTGGTTTTTAGTTTGATCATAACAGAATAGAAATTTCATAAGGCCTGGTGGACAGTATTAGTAGATATAGGAGAAATGGGTATGAGAAGGAGGAAGATGAGAAGGCACTCAGGAATAGATCTGCACAGAATCTCAGAGGTGAAAGGCATTTTAGAGTTTATATTGTTCAACCTGTATCCCAAAATGTCTATTCTACAACAGCAGGATCAAACTCCAGAAAAAATAAGTTCAAAGGGGCTGATTTGCCAATTTGTGGCCCAGACCAGGGCTTTGAATTTGCCACCTGGGCTCTACAAGCTCTCTGACATGTGGTCAATCTAGATTCCATTTGAAGACCTCTTATGATGGGCAATGTACCTGTACCATGTCTAGAAGAAGGTTGATTTTGGGACACTTTCACTGTAACACTGTCTATCACAGAGGATACCAATCCTATGGCTAAAATGAACACTGTGCCACATAATTTTTGTGATTCAGCAAATTATGATGTCCTTTTAAATGCTTATTTCTTCCTTCCATGTTAGACTGTCAGCTGTCACTGCATCATTTTAACCACTTCCAACATACCCTTAACCCTTCTCATTGGTCATTTCTAATCTGCTGTGAACTCAGACACCAGATAATTAAGCTTTTAAAGAATTTTTGATAGAAGACAAAAGATCCTGAGACTTTGGAGTTAATTTCAGTTTAATTAATCTTTAAAAAGAAGATTTAGTATCTGTTACATATTTTAGTATATGTTTCAAAGAATCAATATTCAGAGAACTTTTCTTTTTTTTCTTTTATTATCTAGAATTATTATTTTTTATTTTTAATAAAGCTTTTTATTTACAAAACATGAGTGATTTTTCCACATTGACCTGTGCAAAAACTTTTTTTTTCCCAAGCTTTTCCCCTCCTTCCCTCCACCCCCTACCCCTAGATGACAGGTAATCTAATACATGCTAAAAAGGATAAAGCATGACAAATGCAATATATGTATACATATCTATATAGTTATCTTACTGCATAAGAAACATCAGATCTAGAAAGAGAAGAAGAAAAAACAACCTAAGAAGGAAAACAAAATGCATGGAGATATTGACAGAAAGCATTAAAATGCTGTGTTGTGGTCCGCACTCAGTTCCCACAGGCCTCTCTCTGGATGTATATGACTATCTTCATTGCTGAACAATAGGAACTGGTTTGAATCACATCATTGTTGAAGAGAACCATGTCCATCAGAATTGATCATCGTATAGTCTTGTTGCTGTGTATAATGTTCTCCTGGTTCTGCTGATTTCACTCAGCATCAGTTCATGCAAGTCTCTCCAGGCCTCTCTGAAATCCTCCTGTTGGTTGTTTCTTACAGAGCAATAATATTCCATAACATTCATATACCATAATTTATTCAGCCACTCTCCAATTGATGGGCATCCTTTCAATTTCCAGTTTCTTGCCACTACAAAAAGGGCTGCCACAAACATTTTTGCACATGTGGGTCCCTTTCCCTCCTTTAAAATCTCTTTGGGATATAGGCCCAGTAGAAACAATTCAGAGAACTTTTCAATAGAATGACTTCACAATTGTGTTGAAGACTGTCTATGAAAGTATAGAGTGATTAGTGTTGTGATATGCACCTGACACTACATAAGCATCATATCAAAATTAATTTTCAGGTTGCTGTTTTTTCCTTTCTAAAAACATTTCTTTTCTTTATCCATTTATAATACTTATCCATCACATCTATTTTCATAAGTGCTGGAATCCAGTAAAAGATATTTCATCTTTAATGATTGTCTTCTCAAATGTTGCCTTTGGTCTACTCAATTATCATAAAAATATCACTTGGAGGAAATTTATTAATCTTTAATATTGGATATTTTCTATAACAGTTTAATTTTTGCCACTGTTACAGTAATCTGATTCAGTAAATGAAGAATTTAAGTAAATATTTGCATCTAAAGACAGTAAAACATCTCTTTTTTTATTCTGTATATAGCTTATTTATATACAGTTTTTTGCGTGTTCTCTTCCCCAGTGTACCTTCTTGAGCTGAGGGACTGATTTTTGTTTTTCCTTGTGCTTGACAACTAATGGTTGCTTAATAAATGTTTACTGATTATTTATTTACATCCATATCATGACTTACATATGGTTCTTTGAACCAATTGACATTAATGCTTGAGACATTCCCTCTCTCCCTCAGTTGACCTAAATAGAAAAGTGCTAGGCATCTTATGCAAACTCAATTTAACATTGTCTAATTAGGTTTTTTATTACATCAAATCAATAAATTTTTGCTGATCACCTACAACATGCTAAATACCATGGGGAATACATAGATATTATTAGAAGGAGTCAATCTTCTTAGGGAGCAAATTCATATCTGACTATTTTTTCTTTTCAAATGTAGGACTGCAGCTAATTTATTCTATTTTTTGTATGAATTATGGCTATCTTTCACCCTAAATTTAAAAAAACCTTTTTTTTGAGAGGGTTTCTTCATCTTTTTTTTTCAGTTTCCAGGACTCACTTGAAAGAGGAACACCACAAGCACAAGCTTTCCAAAGTTCCTAAATTAAGGAATGTACAAGTGATAGTTCCATTTATATGTAAAGAGAATAATTCTTTGAAAACTTTCTTCTTAATAACTCCTATGTAAAAAAGATGTTTCCTTAAGAAAGTTGATGTATTCCATTATTGCAGTAAATGCTAAGGTAATTGCATAACATGTTCTTACAGAGATCTCAATCCAGAACAGGAAGAGCATTTAATCATTTTTTTTTAAAACAAAACGAACAACAGTCTTTTAAAATAAAAACACTGGGAAAAAAACCTAAACAACAACAAAAAATCACCAGATAATAGTGCTATGACGGCTGTTACTTCAAGCACTCTATTTGCTACAATATTTCTTTGTTGAGTCTTGACCTAATTAACATTTTTTGTACTTATTTATTAATAGCTAACATTCATAAAGCATCCAATAAGTGGCAGGCACCCTGCTAAGTGTTTTACAAATATTATCACGTTTAATCCTTAATAAAAACAACCCTGGGAGGTAGTGCTATTATTATCCCCACTTTACAGATAAGGAAACAGAGGCAAATAGCAGTGAAGTGACTTACCTAGGATCACATAGCTAGGAAGCATCTGTGTCTACATTTGACCTCAAGTTTCCCTGATTCCAGGACCAGAACTCTATCCACTGAGCTACCAAATAGTTCCAACCCAAGAGCAACAATAATCAGTGACCACCTTCTAACACCAGGAGCCAAGCATGGCCTTGACTTGGAGATACTTAGCCAGATAACAGACACAAGGTCTTGTATAGAAAGAGAATGAAGAACTTAAAGAATCTGGATGTCATCATTGATTTATTTTTGGTCATGATCTTATAGTAGTTCATCACTAATTATGGAAATGGAAATGGGCAGAGAGGAAAGGAGGGTTATATTCTATATAAGAATTGACTTCTGACATTACAAAGCACTTTACAGATATTACCTCATTAGCTCACATGACTGAAAATAATTTGAAAAACATAAATACTCTTATTTTGCAATTGAATTCAACCAGCTACAGCTTGAGGCTCTATACATGCAACTAGATACTGTTTAACAGTTTACCAAATTTAGCCTTCAGTTCTTGGAAGAAAAATATCTTGAATTTGAAAATCTCACCAATGCTTGGTATATAGTAGGTACTTAATGTCTATTGTTGAAATGCACTGGTTTTTCTATAGCTGAACTATAAAAGATAGAGGCAGCATTATAGAAAAATTTAAGTATGAAACTAAGGGCAATATGGAAGACTTTATAATGTCATTTTCCTTTTTGATTTGTATATTTGCCATGGAAATAAATGTAACCCACTGGATGACAATTCTATTAGCTAAAAAGAATAGGGAACAAATGAGGATTTTTGAGCAATGAAATGATAATCATAGAATCCTAGATTTAGAGCTAGAAGTGACTTTGGGGGTCATAGAGTCTAGAGCGTCAAATACATACTCCTTGAACAAAGTGTTGCTTTAATTAGATTAAAATATATTTAGAAATATTTAACAAAATAAATAAAACAAAACAGATATTGTTAATGTGTAGTTTTCTCAGTCATCATGTGGTCACAGGGATCTTCAGGTACATTTTAGTGGCCCCATCTGATTCTGAATTTGAAAATACTGATGTAGTCCATCTCCTTATTTTACAGATATTGAGGCATAGGGAAATGGACAGATTTGCCCAGTCGTGAAGGGTATTAGTGACAAACAAGATTTGAATCCAATTCTTTTGAGTCTAAATCCTATACTATTTTTTCCAGTAGATAATACCATGAAGGAAGGATCAAGACAAACGAGAAGACATTATTCAGAAGAAGCATCTTCTGGGGATGGTAGAGATGCTGGTACTTCTTGCAATTGCCCATAGATACTCATTGAGTCACAGAGCTGAAGCATTGGCTAAGCTGTGAAAATCCTAAGAAGGTTTTCCCTGGCAACTGCTGGGGTGCTTCACTGAAAACCTTCTCTTTGATAATCTGGGTGATACACTATTACGACTGTAACATTCCATGCCTTGTCCTACCTGCTTATTCATGCTGTGAAAACTGTGATGTTGGAGAATTATTCTTAGAATATGTGAAATTCTCATTAGGAATCCTGAAAAACTCAGGGGACTTTGATAATCCAAATGAACTGCCAATTTCTGAGCCGTTAAATAACTTACTAGCTGGCCTTCACTATCTTGGGGTATAGAGCAAAATTGACTAGTAAAGAAAGTCACAGAGAATGATTGTTTAAGAAAATCTGGACCCTTATTGTTGTGTCCTATACAAGGCCCTTATACTTTCATTTGGACATAGCTCAGGCCACAGATGATGAATACTCATGTAGTTTTCCTTTAAATTGGTAGCATAAGTCATATGTCTATCCATTTTGACACAACTACTTCCCTTTGGGGGTGGTAGAAGGAATGAACAAAAGCTTCTGGGAGCAAAATACAGAACCTGTCTATACCTGATGCCTAGAATTTCTCACCAATCCTTGGAAATTAATTCTTTTTAGCACTCAACTGAAACTCCTCTCTCAGAAAATCATCAAGGATTTCCCAATTGGAATTTGTCCATTTCCAAATTTCCTAAATAGACTTTCCCAATTCTCAATTTGATTCCATTAGACCAAATCCCAAAGATACCCTTCCTCCATCTCATATTTCTCTACCTAACCTTAGTATATCAGGTAATATTGACTGTTTCCTTTTACTGCATCTTTGCTTCTCAAACTTTATGATCTCAGAATTCCCTTGTATTGTTAAAAATTGGGGACTCTCAAGAACTTTTGTTAATGTAAGCTATACATAAGCCTCATTTATTTACTAATTCATTTAAAGTAACAATAATAAATCTATGACAACACAAATAATTAAAAAAACCCTACATTTCCCAAGCAAAAGTAAACTAGTAGTAGAATTGCAATTTTTGCATATCTCTTTAATGTTTGACTTAGAAAAAGATAGCTTGATTCTCATATATCCTTCATTTGTTCAATATGAAATGATAAGTTCTTTTGGTTGAAGTATATGAAGAAAAATCTGGCCTCACAGATATGTGGTCAGAAAAGTGAAGCATATTTTTAATAGGCAAACAACATCTGAACATTATTAGGAAAATAGTTCTAATCTCACAGATGATCTAAAAAATGGTTTTGGAGAACCCCTTTTATGGAAGACATTCTGACAACTTCAGTATTACCATAGTACAGCACTACTACAGTACAATATTACTATTTTCTACTCTCATTGCTTCAGACATAGCAAATTCTTCTGGCTTTCTCTCTCTCTGACTACTATTACAATTTTTCTTTACTAGTTTTCCATTTTCAGGAAAGCTAGATAAACAATCTAGGTAGTAAAGACAATTTCATTCAGAAACCTGTTCCTCATGATAAGACTAACATCCTGTTCTTTGAAAATTTGTTCTAATAAGATGTTTAATGAAAATAAGCTCAACCAGCTTATTTTCTTTATGTTTTTCAAATGGGAAATTTCAAATGGCCAAACATAAAATCTGTTGGGGAGGATGTGTACATTCTAAACATTTGAAGAGAATTAAAAATATAGATGAGTAAAATAAATAGAAATTTAAGAAAAAATACATTTTATATGTCCTTGAATGTAGGCTATCAAGACAGATAAACACAAATTCAGATAGATATAATGAATCTTGAAAGGATTCAGAAGAAAAATTAAAAAGAGAGCAGTGAAAATTAAATTGCTAAGAACTAATCCCCAAGAGAAAAACTTTAAGTAATTGGGACAACTTAATTTAGAGAAAAGAAAATTCCCAGAATAATTCAACTGAATACACAGAAAGCCTAAGAGTAGAGATCTCTTATTTGTTTGAGCAATAGATTAGAGAAAGTTGAAGAAAAAGCATTATATTTGAGAGGAAAAAGGAAAATACTGATAATGCAGGAGAACATCAATTCTTCACCATTCATTAAAGATATTATAAGAAATGCAAAAAAATAACTTTAAAAAGAATTTTAAAATGAGAGTTACATTTGAAAAAACAGGTTTTTCCCCCATGTATTATCCCAGATATCTCTGAGGAGAGCTAAAATTTTGATCTTCCTTATATATCCCTAAACAATTACCCTAGGACTTTAATCCTGTTGTTGAAAAGCCATTGAGTACCATGTTTCCAACAAAGCATGTATGACCAGGCAAAGGATACCTTTGGTAGATAGCTTTTCAAGAGTCTTTCTTTGGGATTTTTAAATGAATTAAGAACAAATAATTATTTGGTAGAAGTCTACATATAACCCAGAATGGATCCTTTAACAGTTACTGCCTATATAATCTCAAGCAATCATTTAACTTCCCTGGTTCTCACTTTGCTCACTTGTAATAAGGGGGTTGGACTAATAGGCCTCTGAAGTCCTTTCTAGTTTTCTTTATAAGGCAAGCATCCTCACACATTCCAGTTCTGTTTTATCTGGACATTTCCTTCTTCCCCATTTCTGTTTTGCCTATTCAGAGTTAGGAAAACACTTTAATATAAGGAAGGTTGAAAACTAGTGACTAATCAGGAAATTCTGATTTACGGATAGGATAGATAATGAAATATTAAAGACAATCAAATGTTTTTTTATGTTGCTGTTATTGTTGAAAACTACAGAATAGAGAAGAAGCAAAGTTTAGTCAGATAGAAAAGACTAAACAAGATGAGGGGCAAGGTCAAAGGACAATAGATCTCATGTCACAAACTTCCACTTCCAACTGTTTGTACTAATTTAAGCTCTGCCAAAATATTTAAGTATGTTTTTAAGATACTGTACTTAGCTTCCTAGGTTTAAGTCAAACAAAACTCTTAGTACAAAGGAACCAAGAGAAAGAAAACATAAACAATCTTGACTAATTTTTGATCATGAAAACTGTAAGGATTAAATGACTAAATGTGCAGATGTTGGAGTGCGGAGGAAAACAGAGATTACTGAATTGAAAAAAACAATGTGTCTCCAAATGTTTGTCAGCAAGCACTTTATAAATGCTTTCTAGAATTTGTTTAGAATGCTTCTTGACAAATTCTCTGCAGCATATAATTTTCTAAATAAGTACTGAACAGACATTTCAAAATGGTACAAATGCAAAGCAATAGTTTAAAAAACAAACCGACCATTGCTTTCAACTTCTTTCTTTCATTCAATCCATTTCTTGCAACTGAATGTACAACTCTAATAGAACAAGGTTTTGAATGAAAAAATTTTTACATGGGTCTGGACACACAGAACCTGTGTTGAAAGGGACATCAGAGTAATCCAGCTTATATACTTGGCTCCTCTTTACAATAGCCCCAACAAGGGGTCTTCAGTTTCATCTAGATTTCCAGTAACAGGCAACTCATTACCAGCAAAGTTGTAACAAGAGTGTCTCAGACAATCTTTGCAGAATGTCTTGTGTGAGGAACAGTGTACCTAGACCACAGAGCACAATAAAGGGATCAATGTGCAATAATTCTAGAAAGATAGGATGGACTCAGATTGTGTCTAAAACACTATTAAAAAAGAGAAGGTTAGGTTTTGTGCTGGAGGCAATAGGAAGCAAACAAATTGTTGGTTTTTAAATAACCGACAAGTTTTGTTTTTATGTCTCTTAAATTCCCAGGCCCCTCTCAAGAAAATATTTAAAAATGTTTTTCTTTTATTAATTCAGTTCTCTACTCTTCCTTCCCACTGAGCAAAACCAAATAAACAAAAAGCAGAAAAATGAAGCCCTCAACACATACATATATTGTCCATCAAGACAAATTCTCATAGTGTTTCTGTAGGTTTCTTACTGAATTTTAAGGTTATCATCTCTCTGCAAAAGGTGAGTGGTATGTAGTTTTATTCTTTGGGATTTATTATTGCATTGATTAGGGTTGCTGTTTGAACAGGGGATAGCATGTGCTTTATCTACATGGAAGATGGTTTAGTGAATGGAGGTAAGGCAGAGAACAATGGCAGAACACCATGCCAGAGGTGACAAGGATATGAACTAGAGTAGTGGCTAAATGAGGAGAATTGGAGAGAAAATGAGGAAGAATTGATAAAGTTAAACAATGGATGAATTAAAGGGAATAGAAAGGAATAAGAAACTGGGGATAACCGAGACTTTGAACAAGACTGAATGGGAAACTGGTGGCTCCATCAACAAATCTAAGTTATTCCACTTCATCCTGGACTCAAGTCTCATGGCATATGCCTCTTTAAGAAAATAACCATTTCCTGTGAATGTCAGTGGGAATGCATCAATTACCTTTTCAAGAAGACTAATTGTGCTTCAATTATCTAAGATACAGGCTGAGATCATGCTCCTTCAGGCAATCATGCATACAGTAAAAGTACAGTACAGAAGAGCAGAAAAATACTAGTAAATCTGAAATTATTAGATATAGATTCAAACCTCAGTTTTTCCATGTATTAGTTACATGAACATAGCCAAGTCCTTTTACTTTCTGGGTTTCCATTTCCTGATCTATATAAGGAGGAGCCTGGACTAGGTAGCCTCTAAAGTAACACAGAGCTCTAGAAGTCCTAGGATTTTTAATATCCTAGGTAAAATCTGGCCTTTTAAAAAAGGAAATTTAAACATGAAATTTAATTAGAGAGGGAGAATAGTAACAATAATAAAAAGGCTGCAATGCATGCACACACATAACTTTGGGAAAAAAATTAAGGGATAACCTCATGAAAAATGATGCTACTTCTGAAAAAAAGTGTTTGAGTTGTTTTTCCAATTGTAAGGATATATTCCGAGTTACCTAAACTCTCTCTGGCTATTTAGGCTTAGATATGAAATCAATCAATCTCTCTCTCTCTCTCCCTCTCTCTCTCTCCCTCTCTCTCTCTCTCTCTCACACACACACACACACAAAACTACCTTAGCCCCACCAGCCTATGAATCATTGAACAACTGCATCTGAACTTACTGATTCATCTTACTACACATTCACCAAATGATGACCTTCCCTTATTCTTGGGAAATATAAGATACATTAACTCCATTCATAACCCTGAACTAAACTCATATTTGTACATAGTTCTCAAGAGAAAAAAACAACGCACACACCAAAAGCTATAGCATTATATACTTAATTGAATACTACTATTTTTCTTAGGTGCAACTTGTATATGTAAAGTTTACAAGCTACTTTTTACTATCATGTTACATTGTTGAATGTCATAAGTAAACACATAATGTAACAAAAAAAAAAACCTGCTCAATAAAATCCTCTTCACTTAATGGTATTTGTGTAAAGGAAAGGCTGCCTTTTAATAATATTTTAACAATGATCATCAGACTTATATGTAATTTTTAACTGAAATTTTATTGCTCTTAATTCATTAATAAAGGTAGAGGGATACATGCTGGCATTGTAACAAAAATTATTAATTGGAAATTTTTTTACTCAAATTCTTAGGATCAACTGTCAATTTTCATTTTAATGGAAGCTTTGGTCCTGAGCCATTTATAAAAGAGTGGACTTTGTTGTACTTATATGGTATCTTTTTAGTAAAAAGTCAAAACATTATACTTAATGTGAAAATCTGTTCTCCACTATAGTTGAACTGTTCCTATGTGTCTTAGCTTCCTAACTAGACTGCATTCCTTTTTAAAAAAATTTTGTTATTTTTTTAAGACTGTGTAAAGAATAGGTGCCATATTTTTCTACAACTGCAGAGACCATTCTTAACCAAGTCCCTCATTTAAAAGATCAGGAAATTGGGATTTTGAGAAGCTCATAGAGCAGTATTTGGGTAAGATTTGAACTCAAACTCTCCAATTTAATTTAACTTGGTTTAAATGAGTTTCTGGTAAAATGTTCCTTGTTTTAAATGGCTGGCTTTTTGTTCATGGTTACTAAGTTTATTAAAAAAAACATTATTAGGCATCACTATGAACAAGGCACTCTGCTGGGTGCTAGGGATACAAAAATAAATATGAAGCAGTTCTTGTTCTCAAGAAATTATATATACATATATTTCCTCCTTTCTAGTTACTAGCATAAATAGCCCAGAAATATTCCCAGAAATTCTCAAATGGACATTGCCATACTGAAACTGAGTTTGAGAGTATCTTATCTATTACCTCTTTATGAATTATTGTCCCTCAATATCTGACCCATTCCTTTATTTCCTATTCATCTCCCTCACTCCAGGCATTCCATTTTCTATCTCCTCCCACACATTCTCCTTCTTTGTATTAAATATTCACTTCCCAGATTTCCTATACATTTTGATTGCATCTCTAAATCCACTGGAGAGGAAATCTACAAATCTAGTCCCAAGGAAGGCCAAGTTTAGACTAAATGGTATGGTTAAGAACAATATATCTCTATATTCTTGCTACCTTATGTTGGATAGAGATTTCCTATAAAAGGTAATTTAATTTTTCATTAAGTTCAAGAAATACTTAGGTAAAAAATTTGATCTATCCCACTCACTGCCAAAGTAGTTATCTCTAAAAATTCATATATGCCTTAAATAGCATAAGTTCTTTACTCTTATTAGAGAAATTTTAATAGAACTGTGTCTCTAGTATCTCACTTAGTTTCTAAATGAATTGTTATATTTGAATACCAAAGTTAATATCCTTTCATACAATAAATCATAATATATTTATTATGTAAAGACAACAGAATTAGTGACAAAATAGAAAAGTTAAAATTTTCTTTCTCCTTTAAGCATTTACTAATTATATATCTGATTTACTAAACCTTGTTTTTATAGTTGTTTCCTTCCACTGACCTAAACAAATATTGCCACATAAATTAGTTTATCTCAATACTAATATAATGTGCATATAAACTTATTCATACTCTCTTCAAAACCCCGAGAAACCATTTTCTCTATGAAAGCTTGTCAGATGAATATTACTCTAGCAACTTTAATTCTCCAAAGGTTCTAATTCTTAGTCTAATAACTATGAAGACCCCTTGAAACAAAAGCCCATTTATTCAAAACTGACATGCTCCCAGTGTTGCTATGGTAGGGAGACATGAAATTCAACAATCTGTAAAAAAAAAATGAAGATGAATAACATACAGTGGGTGACAGAGAGGTATGAGCAAGCTGCAATATATAACCAATGAGGAACTTTCAAAAAACTAGAGTAAAAAATTATTACTCTACCATTCATAAAGATTAATGAAAAAATTCACAGAAGGCAATGGAGAGAAGCATGGTGGGTATGAACAGTCTGCTAACATATAACATATAACATTTTTTTTTGAATAACAAGCATAACACAAGTCAAGAGGGAAATACAGAACTGGAAGAGAAGATGGGATGGATGGCTAGCTAAAGCAAGGGATGACAGGCAGAGATCCTGAATGCTCCATGACATCTTCATGATATTAGAAGAAAGGAAAGAATGCTCCAAGCATGGTAGGTGGACTCCCCATGAAAAACCTATTGGAGGATGGAGACAATGGTAACATAGAATGAGTTGTAATTCTCATTGTTGCAGGGAATATTACAATTAATGCAATTATAGATTCACATGAACATTCTCTGGAAATGAAAGAGGGACTCTGGATCTCATACAAGGGGACCTCTTCAAATGATGCCTTGTAAGCTACTGAAAATATGGATGCTTCCTTTAGAATTCTGAGATTATAGTTTCTGAAGTGATAAATTGGACTGGATTAAAATGAAAGGATGGTGGAGGGAAGGATCCCCAGGGGGTGGCTACGTCAAGCTGAATAAAAACCAAAAAGTCACAATTCCCAAAGTGGGTATTTTCTAAACCAGAAGAGCCATGTAAAACAATCAGGAATACCCAAAGGATGCATTCTTCAGATTCATGCATTAGGAGAAGTCTGTACAGTTCAGAACAGGTCAAAACAACAGTGGGAAAGCCCTTCAGGGAAGATAAAAGTTCTTTCCTGGGAAAGAGTTTCAGCAACTCACAAATAACTCTGTTCCTGAGAAAACCCACTCAGAAGAGAACATTCATAAATACAAAGAAGAGGAGGAAAACTAACTGGAACTCACAAACAATTCAACGTGAGCCTTACTCATGCAGAGGAACAGAGAAACATTGTGAATGAAATAATATTTAGAAAGACTGTGTAAGTGGGGGAGAAGCTGAGTCTCTATTTCTGTTTGTCCTTGCTTCTCCATGGCAACAACTTCCTTTCTCTGTCCTCAAGTCCCCTTCCTTTACCTAACCCACACAGTATGAAAAAACAGTAGTTGGGGGTGGCTGTGCCATGAGGTGAGTTTAGGCTCTGGGCACAAAGCCACTTGTCAGTGAGAAGCACCATGCTGACTCTCAAGTGTCAGGCAATATTCCCCCGAAGCTCTTAGGGAAGGAGGTGGGGTATTATATTATCTGGCAACATATCAGCATGATGGGATAAGTGGATGGATCTGGGGTCATTGGACTGGGGAGCTATCTAGTTCTCTTCATTCTTGTGAGTGGACAGCAGTTCTGTAGATTTCTGCTACCAAAGTTTATGTATTCCTGTTACATTAAATTCAGATCTACAATAGCCTTTTCAAGTTATCCAGTTCTCTTCATTCTTGTGAGTGGACAGCAGTTCTGTAGATTTCTGCTACCAAAGTTTATGTTTTCCTGTTACATTAAATTCAGATCTGCAATAGCCTTTTCAAGTAAAACTGCCTGATTTTATAGGTTGGAGGCAACCTTGGAACTTCAAGTAAAATTATGACTGAGGTCAGACAGATAAGTATTACAAACCTAGTATTTAAATCTAGGTCTTCTAGAGGCAGTTGGTTAATACAGTGAATAGAATACTGGCCTTACAGTTTGGAAAACTTCAGTTCATATCTGACCTCAGATACTCAATAGTTTTGTGATCTTGGTCAAATAACCTCTGATTGCCTTAATTTCCTCAACTGTAAAATAGGGATAATTACAGTACCATCTCCCAAGGTTCTTCTGAGGATAGGATGAAGTATTTGTAAGACATTTTACAAACTCTAAAGAAGTATATCAAAGGTACTATTATTCTTATTACATTACCTATGTAGCAAACAGCACTCATCCTGATAGATTCCAATCTAAGGGGAAAGGCATCTGAGGGAGTAGAGAAGGGGTTGAACGCTCAAAACTAAGTCAATCAGCCTGTTGATGAGATTTCAGGTGATCGGTTTATTCTAGGTAAGGTATGATGTTCCTGTGGGGTTGAAACCAACCAGAGTTATTGATGGACAATGAAGGTTTACCAAGACATTCTGAATCTGAGCTCATGCCGGCTCTCTTTCGAAGCAGATTCCCAGAGTTGCTAGTGGAGGAATAATTCCTGATCATGGGGAAATGAGGCCTTTAAACATAACAGTATGATATTCATAAACAGGGAAAGGCAGCGGCTCGAGTAAAGAACATGATAAAAATGTTGAATAAAGAGTCTCTTTAGTGTCAAAGAGATTCCTCAGTTGAGAAGGGTGTAGATTAAAGAGAAACATCTGAGAGATAATTATCCAATGAAAATCTAGAAAGCAATTCCAAGCAGGACATTTCGAAGAAAGAGGAACATGGTAGGCAGTACAACTGTAAACACTCATTGGGATTATTTTTTTTCTGAAAAGAAGACTGAAAATCAGAGACCACAATGGAGGGGGAATGGAATCTGAGTCCAAAAAGCCCATTAGTATCTGTGTGAAAGACAAGGGAGACATGGTCTTTTCAGTGTCTTCATGTTCTTTTGGCTTTTAGCTTTTAGACAGATTGTGTAATGCCTCCCACTCTTCAGGTTGCTGAAGGGAGAAAAAGACTCTAGGAAGAAACCGACATGAGAGGAGCTAGCAATCTCTATCCTCCCCCCCCTTCTTATATTAGAGTTTTGGAGAATTTCCCCTTTGGGTTAGATCTGGGAATCTCTCTAGAGTAAGCTCTCAAAAGGAGAGCTCCTCCATTGCTTGGTATATATTTTCCCCAGTATACACTTTCTCTGTTTTATGTTTTGCTATCAACTTGGAGAAATGTGTTTTATTTGCTATTTGCCATGTGAGGTCACAGTGGAATTGGCCATTAAAAAAGAAGGCAAGATCTAAATTTTTGGTCTCCCTTTCCCCTATCACATAAAGGGATCAGAAGGTTAGGTTGAGACAAATTATTTCCTCTAGACAAACAATATTTAAGAGAGTCTTTCTGCAAAGAATGAAAAAGCAGCCTCTGGTTCCAAATTCTAGTTTCCCTTCTTGATAGAAATTAAAGTCTTCCTTGAAGAAAGGTGTTGGTGGGGGGAGTGAGGAGATATTTAATACATCTATTATTACTTCTTAATGAAAGGCATTGAAATAATCACGTTGTAAGACCACCATACAAAGGAAAAACCTATAAATGTCAGACAGGAATAGATGGGCAGAGAGGGAATCATATAGTGGAAATTCAGGGGAAACTCCCAAGAGAAAGGTTTCAGACAAGTTATAATTCACAGACAATTCCCACTAGTTAGAAATGCCATGAAGTTAAAAAATTTGAGAAAATAGTATAACCACAGATTCAACTAGAACTAGTCATTTAACAACGAATGATGGAGAAGGATATGGCAAACCACTCCAGTATTTTTTTATCAAGAAAACCATAAATGAGGTCCCATAGAGTTATATATGACACAAAATGACAACAGCAACAACAACAATAATTTTTTAAAATGAATGAATTGTGAATCTTAATTTGAAATATACCTATACACACATTATGGCTATCACATTAAATCTACATTTCCCTAGCTTCCTTCAGGACTACTCAAATACTACCTTCTTCAGGAGACTTTTCTTCCCATTACTAATACCTCCCTCCCTTCCTTCTTTCTTTCTTGTCTTCCTCCCTCCTTCCTTTCCCCTGAATAATAGGGATTCATACCCTTATCTGTGAGTGCTCTGCCCAAAGAACATACATTATGATACCTAAAACCTTGCAAGATATCTTAGGATTTATGGGCCAGAGTTCTTTTTTTTTAAGGAGCATGCCTTAAACCCAAATTACTCTGGTTCTCATTGGTTAATAGGTCCCAGTTTAAATATCATTTAGTCACTGTTTGGGTTTTGATGGCTCAGAGTGAGTATAAATAGCAGTTGTTTTTGTTCTAGCCCTCTCAGTTTTTGTTGTTTTTTGAGTAGGTAAAATAGGCCATCCTTTACCTCATTTCTCATGTAGCCTTAAATCATAATGGTTGTTAGGTCAGACAAACTAAGACCTGGGAAAGATTTTAGCTTAAAAAGACCAGGGTCTTCTACTTCATCTGGGTTCACCTCCAGCTGTCTTGACCTATGTCTTGTCACTGGATTTAGACAACCCTGGAGGAGAGATTGAAGCTAATGACTTTGTACAGCCCAGTCTCTCTTAAATCCAATTCGCTTGCAAGTCAAGAAAAACTTCTCCTGATGTTATTGGTCCTCCTCCAGAAAGACAAACAACCATAAAACAACAAAAATATCTTTATCTACTTTGTACATATGATGTACCTATGTTTTTCCCTCCCTGTTCTATTGGAAAGTGAGCTCCATTGCCCTTTGAAGAAAAGATTAGGTTATAGACTTCCTTTGTATCCCAACACTTTGCACAATGCCTTACACATATCGAATGCTTAATAAATGCTTGTAGACTGAATAGGAACTCTATTCTTCTAACACTGCTGTTAGTAGCAACACTGTACATATGTTTGTGGATACCATTTTAGAAGCTTAACTGAGTATAATCTAGCAAAGTATAACTCAGGTCAGATTCTCGCTTCACGTAACTTCCAGAGGTCGGTGAGATTTCTACAAGAGCTGTTCATTAATAACTCCAAAAACCAATCAGATAGCTTTTCAACAATGACCAAAAGGTCCCTCAAAATTCTAAGATCACAGGTTTAAAACTAGACGATATCTAGAAAATAATGTTTGTTCCAATTTCCTTGCTGCTAGCACTGCTTCTTTCTCCTCCTTTTTTTTTCCCTGAGGGAATTGGGGTTAAATGCTGGATCCTACAGCTGGGTTTGAACTAAATCAGACAGCTAGGAAGTATTAAATGTGTGAGATTGAGGCTGGATTTGAATGCAAGTCCTCCTGACTTCAGGGCTAGTGTTCTATCCATTATGCCATCTAGTTGCTTCCAATTTTCTTAATTTACAGATAAGGAAAATGAAATTTAGGTCCCAGACATAAATGGCTTAATCAAGATTTGCATCTAGGAACTCCAACTTTGATTCTAAGTTACTTTCAATCATTGTACTATACTGTCTTCTGTTCTACCTAATAACTGACGCTTATATAGTGCTTTAAGGTTTGCAAAGAAAGACCTTTTAGTTATAGGAGAAAGAGGCAGTCCTAGGTGGTCACTATTGATCAATGAAAATGGAAGATTAAAAAAGTGAGAAGACAAAGGTTGGACCCTTTCTTTACAACACACTTTCCTATTCTATATTATCTAAAGTATTCTATTTCAACTGCAATGCAGCAATGAGACTTTCATTATGACCATATTTGTACCATGATAAAATTTTATATGCTTTGCAGCCTGAATATCAGATGAGAGGAAGTACCAAAAAACTATTCTGTGATCACGATGAGTCGAGCTTAATCGGAAAGCCCATTGGGCATTGGGCATATAGAAGTAGCCTATAATGTGGTAGACTGAAAGATAATGATACTATATTTAAATAAACAAGGTAGCTTCTATTCTTAATTATTTGCATTTGAAAAGGAACATGTTGAAATAGTCCAAAATAAGGAATAATAAAAAAATCATTTATGATGGAATGAATTTTTAAATAATTGTTTATAAAAGTAATCGTATAATGTTCTGGTATTTACTAAAGTCATGTGGACTTCAGGCAAATGTCGAATCCTAGTAAAACAGACCTCAGTCAAGAGAATTGTGTTACAATTTTGATTCTGCCATTTACTAATTTCCTCTACAGACCCCTCTCTTCAACATGCTGGTTTGTGCATGGAGTTTGGAGCAGTTTTAAATTATGCTTGGAAAAATCATTTTTACTCTTTGTGACTCACATCTTCTTAAAATGAATAGTTTCAACTGTTTGACTTCTCAGCTCCTTTTCCATTTAGTTCTAATCTTCTATTATTCTATAATTCCATGTGGACCTTTCCTAATGATTCATGAAATTTTGTTCTGCTTTCTCACTCTGTATTCAGAATGGACGGATCACCTCTCAAAATGATACAAAGCCTCAATTGAGGAAGCCCACCTGTCAATTCCTACAAACTTAGGAATGTTAGGGGGTTTCATAAAAATTTTTAGTAGAATTTTATGAAAAGTTATGACACAGAAATAATTTGGATTATTCAATAAATAGTTACTAAGCTCCTGAAACACAGAAAAAACACCATATGAAAAAAATATGGTCTTGCCTTCATGGAGTTTATTTACATCTAGCAGAATAAATAAGGCATGTGGGGGAAAGGCAACAAAAATTTATTGTATTTACAATACATGATAGGCACTGTGCTAGGTGCTTTACAATTTGATTTGATTTCCACTACAACCCTGGGAGAAAGGTGCTATTGTTACCCTCATTTCTCTGTTGAAGAAACTGAGGTAATTAGAGGTTAAGGACTTGCCCAGGATCACAGGGTTAGTAAGGCCACATCTAAGTTCAGATCTTCCTGACTCCAGCATTCTATCCATTGTGACAGCTAGCTGCCTTGAGCATATAATTATTATAAGAGGTAGAATGTGAAAATGCAAAAAAGAAGCATCATGTAATGTTAGAGTTCAGAGGGGGAGACTTATTTCCAATGGAGGAGAATTTTTCATGGGGGAGATAGTCACTCAAAGTTGTTCAAAGACCAGCTCAGAGACTAAATCATTTTGACTGTCATAAATACACAAATTAAAAATAAAGGACATATGAAGAGATGCTGTCTGCATCCAGAGAAAGAACGGATAGATAGGAAAACGTATGGAATGATTTCACATATATTACCCATACAGACCTGTGCTAATGTTAGCCATTTCAAGGTTGGGATGGGAAGGAGGAAGAGGGAAGAAAAAAAGAAGAAATTTACATAACTGTACAATATTTGAAGGGAATAGCAAATTGTACCTGATAGATTTATATTTTCATGTACAATCATCTTTTTTTATTCTACTTTGTTATGGAAATGCTTGTTTTGTTCCCTGAATTGAAAAATAAAATAAATTTTAACAAAAGAGAAAAGAATGAAAACGAACAGGTAATGTTGAGGGAAAAGATTATTACAAATCTGAAAAAGGATCTGAACAAAAACATAGGGGAAGAAAAGGATAAAGGCTGTTTGAGAAAATAAAACTGGGGTAGGAAATCTCATGAGATCTATATAAAGGTACACATAAGGCACACACAGAATTTTCAGTTGGAACAGCTCTCAAAGTCCCCCAAATCTATCCTGTAACACCTCAGAAAGACTGATATGAATATAATTAGTAATAAAGAAACAATAAAAAGCTCTTTTAATTAGAAAAAAGGGAACCTGTAAATTAGTAAGTATTTATACATTTTAAAATTTGAAAAGAACTATCCAAAAGCTATCTCATTTTATCCTTACAAATAATCTGGGACATAGAGGTTATTATTAATTATCTCCATTTTATAGATGAGGAGTCTGAGGGAGACAGAAATGAAATATCATGGTCAGGATCACAGAGCTAGTTAAATGTCTGAGGTTGAATTTAAATGTCTTCCTGCCTCTAGGTCCCCTTTTCTATCCAGTGCCCAGCTATCTGCTTCAGGAAACTAACTGTACCTTTAGCAGAATAAAAATGAACTTGCTAAATATAAACAAGTATTTGTATGGATTATTGTGGTGGGAAGCCCAGTGGATTTGGAATAGGAGGAGCTGAATTCAGATTGTGATTTTGCTACTGACTCAGGGAATTCATTTACTTTTTCTGTCAAGTTTCCTCATCTCTAAAAAAGGAGGATTGGATTTAATGACATCTAAGATTCCTTTCCTCTTTGGGCCACTGGGTGGCGCCATAGTTCACAGAGTAAGTAATGCCATGGAGTCAGAAAGGCTCATCTTCCTAAGTTCAAATCTGACCTCAGACACTTTTTAGCTGAGTGATCCTGGACAAGTCACTTAACCCTGTGTGCTTCAGTTTCTTCACATGTAAAATGAACTGGAGAAGAAAATGGCAAACCACTCCAGTACCTTTGTCAAGAGAACTCCGAATGGGGTCACCTAGAATAAGCTGCAATGTAAGTAACTGAACAACAAGGTCTCTTTTTAACTCTAAAGCCATCGATCTTGGTATGACATAGGAGTCTTAAAAAATCACTCATTTAAAAATTTCAAGGGGCTAGTAAGCACACAGATAAAGAGCAGATTCAAACAAAAGCTGAAAACAAAACACTTAAGTCCTATTGGATGTGAAATAAGAACAAATTAATTAAATTAAGATTTACAGTAAAATCTGATGAAAAAAAGTGAATTTTCATGTTTTTTTTTAAAGATTCACACATAAGAGAAAGATCCACAATTTCTTTTCCCCTCTCTCCTCTTCCTTCTCTCTGTGTATGTCTCTCTGTGTGTGTCTCTTTCTCTCTCATTGTCTCTCCCTGTCTCCCTCTCTCTCGCTTTCTCTGTCTGTCTGTCTCTCTCTAAGTATATATGCAGGACACCTAGTATTTTATTACTTTTGAATTGCTTCTCTAACAAGAAGAAAGGAATTCTTGTGCTTTCTTAGGAGAGGTTTCTCTGATCTATTTTCAAACCCATTCAAATAGCTGCTCACATTTGGAAGATAAAGTTTACACAAACAAATGAAATAACAATTGATAGTGCGGCTGACACTGGAGTTATTTAAACAATGAAACCATAATTTGTTGGTTTAGTGAAACATTTCTGGTCCAAGTATACCAATTTATCCACAAATTGTGCTGAGTAACAAACACCAAGAATAAAACACAGATCTGCTATTGAAAATAAGCTGATTTTATAATTTGTTTTTTTTAGGTCAAAAAAGTCTGTGTGTGTGTATGTTTATATACACATATGTATATATACACAAACATAAGCACACAATTAAGGATATATGTATATATATATACACATATGTGTACACACATATAAACACTATTTATACTAAAACATAGTGACAAGAACAAAATTTAAGAATACTGTTGTGCCAACAGAGTTGTGTATTTCAACATAAGCACTCCTCATTTTAGTCACATTTTTATTGTGAAAATACTAGAAATTTAGATGTGTATCCACATAAAAGTACAAATGCCAACAGTAATGATCAAGTATCCCTTTCCATTACTTAAGTTAATGAATACATTTAAAAGAAGTATTTATTAATTAGTACGTTTATAAATTTGTGTGTGTTCCATTCTTTGATATTCTCAGTAGGGACATAACACAAGAAATAGCAGCTTTTGATTAACATGATTTAGTTGACCAGAAAAAACATGCGACTATTACAAATCAATTCATAAAAAATATAAGCAATAATGATAGTCCATATTTATATGATGATTAGGTTTTTCAAGTGCTTGCTTTATCAGTATCCTGTGAAATATACAAAGTATTATCCTCTTTTAACAGATTGAAACTAAGGCTGTAAGAGCCCATGGCCACACAATTGGTAAATATTTGGGGGAGGATTTGAATTCAGGCCTCCTGACTCAAAGCTGGTATCTTTCTCATGTCAGATAATAAAGAAATTAGACACAATCTATACATAAACAGTTTATACACTTTGACTAAACAAAAGACCATGGTAGGTTGGATTTGATTTGGGAAAAAGTTTGTGGAATAGGAGGGTCTTGAGCTCCATCTTGAACAAATATACAGAACAGAAAGAAGGAAGGACAGTATTAGAAAGGTGGGGGGAATAAAAAAAAACAAAGAAGATTAGAGAAAAGGATAAATACGGTTTTGAAGGGGCAGCTAGACAAATAGGAATGAATGATCTATCTGTAATGGAAGAAGAACGAATGTTGAGGTTATTTGAACTAGTTAATAGACAACCCTGAATAGAGGTTAAGAAACACCAATTTCTTAAGAGCAGGGATCATTTGATTTTGTCAGTATCTAGCCCAGTGTCCGGCACACAGTAGGCACTTCATAATGCTCACTGAATTGCAATGAGGAATCTGGACACAATCTGATGGGCACTAAATAGAAAGGCAGATTCTTAACAAGGTGACACGGACATAACAAAGTAGTCTTAGATAGATGAATCAGGCAGCAGTATTCAGAACAAATTGTCAGGTGGCAGAAATCAGAGGTTAGGTAGCTTCCCTGACTCAAGAGAAAGAAGGAAAGGAAAATTTGAGAACAAATATGGTTATAAAACCAAGAAGTGTTTCATCTCTTACAATAATTTTTGTGCCACAGAAAAACAAATCAGAATATGTCTTGGTATAAATAGAGCTGTCAAGCTTAAAAGACCTAAATGGTACCCTGAGTGAACATCCTTCATGGACCATCAAGCTAAAGCCATGCCTCATTTCCCTGCCTGGCATTAAAGTCCAGTCCTACTCTGCTAATGGAAAGAGAGTCTGGTGACTTCATGACACGAGGAGACAAATGCTTCCTGGAGTTGTGCCCTTACTTAAACTATATTTTTTTGCACAAATCAATCCTATTTGAGTAATAAAAATATCTACCTATCGATATATTTATACCCATGTATGGGGCAGAAAGGGTTAAGGCTCCAGTATTTAAACAGATACTACTGTTTTAACCTTCTTAACATTCCTAAAAGATAAGTAGGTGGAAAGCATTTCTACCCCAAGGGCGAAAATCTAAGTCAATGTCACCAGCCCTTCCTTTCCCTCCCAGAGTTCATTTCATCAGGGCTCCAAACAGTGCCTATGAGCTATTTTAAGGGTGTTTAGTTTTCTTAGCTGAGCTAAAAGGTTTGTTCAAAATGGAATCACCTCTTGTCACAGAGTTCACTTGGTTGTAAGCCAGAGGCAACTACCCAGTTATTCATTCTTCTTAAAAATATTTTCATTTTTTTTCATTTTATCTTCTTCCCTTCTCCCCCCCATCACAATCTGCTTCCCGGCTTCTCCCAAACAAACCTTTTCTGTGGGCTTCTACCTCATCATCCAATTGCCTCTTCAGCTTTCTCCTAGAGCATACCGGATGACTTAATTAGCCTCTGGTTTATCACTGTCCTAAGAACAAGTTGTTCCCTTCCTGCCATCATTCATTCAGCTCCCGAAAGGCCATTTCCTCCCTTCTAAGTAAAGTGAATGAAATGATTCTGGCCTGTGTGCCAGTATCTCCTAAGAATGCCAGCTTGATATCTTTTAAGTGATATCTGCTTAACTGGTCCTATACTCAACTCTGGATGATACCCTGGACTGGCAGGTATAGTAATAGCTAATAATAGCTAACATTTATATAACTCTTTCAAATGTGCAAAGCCTTAGCATATGTTAACTCAATGGATTCCCACAACTTCTGGGAGGTAGGTGCTATTATTATTCCCATATTACAGATGAGTTAACAGAGCCACAGAGAGGTTACCATAGCTAATAAGTCACCCATCTATAAGAGTCTGAGTTAGGATTCAAACTCAAAAAGCTCAGCCACCATTTAATAAGAAAATTATTTTTAGTGTGATACTGATCAACTGTCACTTCAGGAAATAAAAACCACTAATATCATTCATCTTTCCTCTAGTGCCTGTACATAGCAGGCATTTAATTACTGTTTTTAATTGATGAAAAGTAATACATCAGATTACTTTTCTACATCAGATTATTTCTACCAGGACACGATCACAGTCGTTTCTCTTTGGGATAATTGATGATGGAGTAGTTATTGGACCTGAGTTCAAATCCAGTCTCAGCTACTTAGTGGCTATGTGACCTTGATCTCTAGTTGCCTAAATTTCCTTATCTGCAAAGTGGAAACAATAATAGCATTTACCTCCCGGGATGCGGTATTATCAAATCAAATCAGACATTATAATATGGGTAAATATGGGACACAGGCTAGAATCATTTCATTCACTTTGCTTAGAAAGGAGAAAATGGCCTTTCCGGAGCTGAATGAATGATAGCAGGAAGGGAACAACGAGTTCTTAGGATAGTGATAAATCAGAGGCTAATTAAGTCTAAGAGAAGGCTGAAGAGGTAAATGGATGATAAATAAAATATGTGCACACCTTAAAGCCTTATGTCAATGTAAATTATTATTATGATAATGATTATCTTATTTCTGTAAATTGCATATCTCTAACAATCACAATCAATTGTATTCACACTCCCTTGTGTCTTTTGAATGTACTTAACGTTTGTATCACATCCTTTTACTGGATTTCAGAAGTTCCATAAAGGTCTAACTGCTAAGTTTCTATCTTCGCTAAGCCTGCTACAGTGATCCGTACATAGTAGGTACCTAACCTATGTTGGTTGAATTTTATTGTTCAATTAAACTATGTTAAATGTTCCAATGTGGTGGAGAAGGAATAACAACTTTGTCCAGTAAATTGTGTGCTCTTAAGTGCTGATGGTACTCTTTATAGATTGCCATCAGTTGGGTCTTGGGACATTCCTGTGGTCATTTACTCTGGGCTAACTTTATAAGCCAAGTCCTTCATTCTGTCATAGAAAGAACCTAAGACCAGAAGTCAAGAGACTGGGATTCTATCTGGTTCCAAGAAGTCATTGCTGAGCAGTCTGATAAGCCCTACTGGGTGCCAGGCACTGTGCTAACCTGGACATATGAAGAAAAATAGAAAACAGTCCTTTCTCTCTCAAGAATCTCACAGTGTAATGGGGAAACTAAGATGTAGACAACTATGCACAAAGAACAGATATATGGAATAAATTGGGGATAGTCTTGGAGGGAAAGTATAACCTTAAAGAGGCCTGGAAAAGACTTATTTTTCTTCAGAAAGTGAAATTTTCGCTAAGTGAAAAAGCAAACTAGGCTCTTAGGGCTAGTTCATAAAAAAAAAAAAGAAAAAGAAAGAAAGAAAAGGAGCAATATATGTTCAGAAGACTGACAGATGAAGAATATTACCCATTTCCTGTTAGACTTGACAGACTTGATATACAATATGTGACAATTTTTGGACATGGCCAATGTGGGATTTTTTTTTTTGTTTGTTTGGCTATGTATATTTGTTATAAGGGTTTTGTGTGTGTGTGTGTATGTATCTGTATATATATACACACATGTATACATATATATATATATATATATACATTTTTTTTGGAGGGAAGGTGGAAGAATAGGAAAAAAGTAAATGTTCATTTTAAAAAAGTAAAATTATGTAAAAAAGAGCAATTCCTAAGTTCATCTTAATATCATTACCCAGCTGGACATTTTTTTAGGAGTCCTCTATATCAGGCATATGTTTGATGATAAGCAGAGGAAAAACTGCTAGATTTGATGCCCGAAGATCTGGATCTGAATTCCTCCTCTAACATTTACCAATTCTGTAACCATAAACAAGTCAATTCCAGAGGTTTCTGTTTCTTTTCTTAGAAAATGAGAAAGGTATAGTTGATGACTTTTAAGGTTCATCCTAGACCTAAGTCCATGAATTCAATGATCTCTGGAAATATCTCAGTCCTAGATGTTTATATTTTTTTGGAAATTTATCTTCAGAGAACTTGTTTTCTTTTTAAAAACATTATCATGATGCTTGGGACAACTAAAGCCAGAGAAATGATACACTAAGTTACAGAAAGCAACATCTACAGATAAAAGAGGAAAATGTTCTCGATCATTTGATTAGAAAACAGAGCCAGTTAGTACTGCTGAGAGACAGGAAGACAGAGAGAACTATATAGCACATATCTAACTTTCTGGAAAGTATTTCGGGAAATAGGGTCTGGCATAGATCAACTCCCCCAGGTAAATATAAGGAAAAAAGAAAATGAGATTTCAGTCCTACTTCTTGAGGTTGTCACAGGACACAAATGGGATTTGACTGGTTTTATTTCAAGTAGGGTAATTTTCATATTATCCAGGAATGGTCCTGGGCAAAACTGTGAAAGAGGGAAAAGCAGTACTGTGTCTGGGGAAGAGCAACTGGATGGGACCGAGACTACCTTGCTCTGTGACCTTGGAGCAAAGGACTTGACATCTTGGAGGCCTAGTTTCTTGAGAATTTGTAAAATGGAGGTGCTTTTAAAAAATCTCGCTTGCCTCTAAAATACTATGAATCTCATGAATTCTGAGGAAAAGAGTACTGTGGTTGTCATAATAATAATGATAATAATAGAATCATAATCATAATGAATGGGTTCAGCACAATTATGAATAGAGCATATTATAACACATCCAACTATCTCAATTCTTCAATAATCATCAGAGCCAGGGATAAACCTAACATGTGTTCAGTCATTTTCAGTTGTGTCTAACTCTTCCTGACCTTATTTGGGGTGTTCTAGGCAAAGATACTGGAGTGGCTTGCCATTTTCTTCTGCAGCTCTTTTTACAGATAAAGAAACTGAGGCAGAATTAAGTGACTTGCCCAGAATCACATAGTGTCCAAGGCCAGATATGAACTCCTCTTGGTACTCTATCCACTGAGCCACCAATCCTGCCAACAAACCTAGATATTAAACCCACTTCTTTTCCCATCTCCAAAACAGTCTCGAGCTTAGAGGTAAGTGAAAGATAAAGAAGAAACCGGATATTTCTAAGATCAATCCTCAAGCACAGCAAAAGGGAAGGGCTTGCATACTCAGTTCAGACTTATTAGGAATATGTGTCCCAGGAAGGGAAGTTGCAATTAAAAAAAACTGTCTTAGATACTTTGGTTCTTCCTCCCTTAATAAATTATTTTTCCTTGGCTGAACTTCACTCTCCCTATGTGTAAAAATTGGGAACTAGAGGAACTAGGTTTGAATCCTAATATTATCTATATGATCTTGGTCAAGTCCCTTAAATTCTCTCAATTCCAATTTCTTCATCAGCAAGATGAGGTTTAACTAAATAGCCCTTGGAATGTTTTCCAATTCAACATAGGTGATTGCAGCTCCCACCCAAAAATCTCATCTCCAAACAAAAACAGGTGAATATAACAGTAAATAATGAAAGAATGGCCAAAGGAATCATTGTTTAAATACCCTTTTCCCCCATACAAGGGGCCATTTTTGTTATAAATTCTACTGTTCATCACAGCATTGGAAAAGTTCCTTATGACTAGGCCAACTTGGAGCCCCATCTTTTCTTTTTTAAAAAAGATTTTTTTTCTGGTTATATATGTATATGTATTTTTAAAAAATACATTTCCTTATGAATCATGTTGGGAGAGAAAAATCAGAACAAAAGGGAACTACCATGAGAGGAAAAAAAAAAACAGAAGAAAAAGGAAAAAAAAAATGAACATAGCATGTGACGATTTACATCCAGTCTTCATATTTCTCTCTCTGGATGCAGATGGCATTTTCCATCCCAGAGTTTATTGGGATTGCCTTGGATCACTCAACTGCTAAGAAGAATCCATCTGTCATAGTTGATCAATGCACAATCTTGGGGTACTGTGTATGATATATTCCTGGTTCTGCTTGTTTCACCCAGCATCAGTTCATATAAATCCTTTCAGACCTTTATAAAAACAGCTTATTCATAATTATTTAATAGAATAACAATATTCCATTACTTTCATATGCCATAACTTATTCAGCCATTCCCCAATTGAAGAGCCCCATCTTTTCTTAAGTCATATCGACACCTAAATGTAATTGGCTCCTAGTTATTCAGACTCAAAATACTTTGGCACAGCTAAAATGTAGGCAACTTCTCAGAAGCAATGTCCGTCCGTCCCTCCATCTCTCCATCCACCTCTCCTCTCTCTACCTCTCTTCATCTCTCTATCCCCCCTTCTCTCTCCATCTACCTCTCTCCCTTCACCTCTCTCTCCGTCTCTCCCTCCGTCTCTCCATCAACCTCTCCATCAACCAACCTCTCTTTCCATCTCTCCAACCTCTCTTCCTCCATCTCTCCATCCACCTCTCCCTCCATCTCTCCTCTCTATTTCTCTCCATCCATCTTCTCATCGATCCATTTCTCTCTCTTTATCCACAAATATGTATGTATATATAATTATACACATATTGATACATATACACACATATGCACACATCTATAAACACACACACATATACATGTTTTTTACCCCCTCCCACTAAGGCCTGGCAAACCACTTCTGAGAATAATGGAGTTCATAGCAGGTCACAGCAAGAGCTGATTGTGCTTGTCAACCAGAGTGATATGTTATTTGGATTAAGAACTGGATCCATTCTGGGACACCAGCCTCACACTGGGACTGTCCTGCCTCAAACGGGCTGTCCTATCACCTCATGTCCATACAACGCTCGCCTTTTTTGACCTTTCCCCATTCCTATCTGCAAATTCTTATTAAAACTGGTTTTCAGGGGCTTCAGTAAAAGAAGGTGGTTTTTTAAAATGTGACAAAGGAGGGGGAAAAGACCAAACTGTTTTGAGAAGCTTCTAATCCACCAAAAGTAAAGGGATAAATTTACAAGTTATATAAAGAAGTGTTTCTTCCTCCCCTCAGTTTACACCCTGTGAATCTGCAATATGGCATGGCTAAAAAAGAAAGTACAGTTTTTATAAGGAGAAACATGGCATGTAGGGCCTGCATAGCGATCATCTTACTATACTTGGTCCTCAGACTACTATTGTCATTTTGGGAACATTTTTAATTTGGGAGATGCAGTGAAATAGAAAGGGTCTGGGGGGAGAGGGGGAAACCTTCCACAAAATGAAAAGGTAAAACATGTGATCTGAAAATATATTGCTGCAAGGTAAGGGATGAATTTTAAAATTTCTTCAAGAATGGGAAGAGTAATATATAAAGCTGTTTTCTGAGGAAAGATTGACTCAGGCTAAAAAGAACAACAATTTTGGATAGAATCCTTAGAAAGATTGTCCTGGCCAGGGGGTCTTGTGTAACAGTAGAGTAGGCCGGCAAAGGAAGCTTTGGATAGGCGTACATCAGACAAATATAACTTAAGAACACGCCTCCTGAGAAGTAGGACAGTAGTTTTTGGAGTCCTTTATAACTCTTAAATTTTAATAAACCTTGACTATTGGTCATGGTGGTCCATGACTATATTCCCTGCTACTAGGGAGCTATGGCTAGTGGATCTCTTGAGCTCAGGAAATTTGAGCTGCGGTAAGGCCAAGTCCAGCATCAATATGGTGAAACTTAGGGGGCAGGGGACCACCTAAAGAACTTAGGAGTGGCAGGTTGGCCCCAGGTGGAAACAGCAAATCAGAGCTTCTCTTCGGGATTGAACCCATTCACTCCTAATTTGAATGAGATACAGAAACCTCATCTCAAAAAAATGAGTCTAATTAAAAACAAAAATCTTGGTTGACCTTGATGCTAGCATGTTTATTACACCTTGACTCCCAAGTCTATGAGAAACTATCAGTTATTCTGCCCTGAAACACCAGAGGGTAACTGGAATATACATCTTGTCTTATGTCTGCATCTATACATGTGTGTACGTATTATAGGCACATTATGTATGTATGTGATATATATGTGCGTGAGTATATATATATGTATATTTATGTGTGTGTGTGTGAGCTAGCACTTTGGAGATTTTATTAGTTTTTACTTTTCTATCACGTTTTCTACAAGAATCAGCAAAAATAAATTTAAATATTAAAAATCTTACCTGACAATCTTATTTTAGAAGAAAAGCAAAGGTTCAAATAAAAGTTTAAAAAAAGGACCTCAAAATGCTGTTTTCAGCCAGTTATGCTAAATAATATGCTATATATATGTGTATATATATATACGTGTGTGTATATATATATATATATTTATATATATATTTTTTTCCTGTGACAAAGCTCCTCTGCATTTCCCACCAGTTCCACAATGGAATATTCCACAATAGATTTCCTAATAGAAGTTTGGCTTTTTCCTGAAAAGAGCATTTCTCTTAAGTCTTTGCATCAAATGTCTCTGAAAAAAAAATTAAAAGTCAAAGAAATATGATGAAATCCCAATATAGACTCAGAACCCTCATTAAAAATATGTATCCAAAGATGACATGTACAATTTTTAAAAGGAAAAGTATAAACAATCACCAATCATATGAAAAAAATGCTTCAAATCACTAATAAAAGAAATTAAAATTTGAATCTCTGAACTTTCACCTCAGACCCACCAAGTTGGCAAAGATGACAAAAGAAATCCTGGGGAGTCTATGGAAAGATAGGTTCATGAATATATCATTGATCAAAGTAGTGAACTGGTATGAACTTTAAAAAAAAGTTGTTTGGTATTATGTAAGAAAAAAATTCAATAAAATATATATTCATTCCCTTTCACCTGGCAATCTATTTACTAGCCACAGTCCAAGAAGGTAAAAAATCACACATATGTAAAACTGACAGTTATTCAGTACTTTTAAAAATAGTAACAAAATACTGAAAATAAATTTGATACTTATTAAAAGAACAAATGGTAACATTGAACTTGAAAGCATTATTGCATTATAAAAATAGCAAATATGAGGAATTAGAGAAAAACAGGAAGACTTGTGATAATTAATCCACAGTAAAGGAAATAGAAATTAGAAGAACAATATCCCCAATGAGTTCTTTCTTGTTCAATTGTTTTTCAGTCGTGTTTTATTCTTTGTGACCTCTTTGGGAAAAATACTGGAGTATTTTGCCATTTCCTTCTCCAACTCATTTTACAAATGAGGAAACTGAGACAAACTGGGTTAAGTAACTTGCTCAGAGTCACACAGTTAGTGTCTGAGGCCAGATTTAAACTCAGGAAGATGAGGCTTCCAGATTCCAGGCTTGGAGTCTATCTGTTGGGCCCCCTAGTTGCCCCACAATAACTACCATAATGTAAATGAAGATAGTTCTAAAATGCAACAGATCTTTAATGAAGTATAAAGACCAGTCCTGATCCATGTGAGAGTTGAATTAAATGTATTTCAGTTGTCTCTTTATAGAAGTGAGGAAGTATGTCTGCAGTATTTGCTCTGTCAACTGCTTTTACTCAAACATTTTTCTTAGTTATGAAGGACAGTTCAATGATTGAACAGCACACTAAGAAATTACTTATAAAAATAAAAGCCACCAAATAAAACCTTCTTAAAATCTCTCTTTTGAGTTCTATATTCCTTCAATTTTGACTGACTCTTAGAGCAAAGAGGAACAGGCAGCATTTTACAGATACATATTCTGTCATGATCATTTACCCTGCTCTCACAGTCTACACTTTGCATTTATTACCACTTTTTACTACACAAGTTCCTTGGGAGAATAGCGCGTTTTAGTGTTTTGGCCTTTCTTCATATCCCTAGAGCTTAGCACAATGTCTGACACATGTACTTAAGTACTTAATACTTATTGGTTGGTTAGCTTAGTGACTTCCAGATATGCTCCCTGTTTCCTCAATGAGTTTAACAACTGACTCACAGTTGAAGCCCTTCAAAATTTAAAAAATGTTTTTGACGTAAATTTTGTTTCATATCATCTCTACTTCACTCCTGTCATCCATCAACAGGGCCATATAATGTACCACATTACTGCCCAGAAATGTTCCCCGCAAAGGTTGCAAACTCTGGAATTATCTTTTCTAGCCACAGCTTCATATTTCATATCTTACATTTCCTCTCTTTAGGCAAAGCTATTATTCATCTTCAACACAACCTCCAATTCCTCAGCCCTATCATAGTCTTCCATTTATATTATTGAATCACCCTGGAGCATAAAGTCAGCTCTTTCAATAGCACTTTTTACCAGTGCTCTATAATCAGGGAGTTATTTCCTATTGCCAAATTGCTATATTCAATCCTAGGTAAATCCCACTACAGGAATATCATTTTATTGCGCTTTGCTTTATTGTGCTGCACAGATATTTCTTTGTCTTTCTTTTTCTTTCTTTCTTTCTTTTTCTTTTTTTTTCTTTTTCTTTTTTTTTTTTCTTTTTTACAAAATTAAAGGTTTGTGACAATCCTGAATTCAGCAAGTCTATTGGCGCCAATTTTCCAACAGCATGTGCTCATATCACATCAAATTTTGATAATAATACCAATAATTCATCTTTTTTATTATTATTTTATCTATTATGGTGATCTTGGACATCACAAAACATGGCCATACAGGATGGTGAACTTGATTGGTAAATGTGTGCATTCTGACTGCTCCACCAAGTGGCCATTGCCTTGTCTCTCTCCCTTTCCTTGGACCTCCCTATTCATTGAGACACAACAATATTGAAATTAGGCCAATTAGTAACTCTATGGTAGCCACCAACTGTTTAAGTAAAAGGAAGAGTCAATTGATTGTGCAAGTTTCATTGTTGTCTCATTGTAAAAAATTGCCACAGTCACCCCAACCTTCAGTAATCACTAAATGGATCAATCACCAGTCATCAACATTAAGGTAAGACCCTTTCCCACCAAAAAGATTTTGATTCTGAAGGTTCAGATGACGGTGAGCATTTTTAAGCACTTAGTAGTTTTACAGGTATGAACATTTTTTCATGCATGATACTATTTTACATTTTATAGACTACAATCTGGTGTAAACATAACTTTTATATGTACTGGGAAATAAAAACCCACGTGAGTTGCTTTATTGTGATATTTACTTTATTGTGGTGATCCAGAATTGAACCTGAAACATCTCTAAAGTGTGCTTGTACTTGCATTCTCCATCCCTATTTCCTGGCTAGGGAACAACTGTTAGAGAATGTCTGAAACCACAGTAATTAGTTACTAAGAATTCTTATTTTCACCTGAATTCCCATAAGAAGTAAAGTTACCGGTTTAAAGTAAACAATAGAGAATTTGAATTTATGATATCCCTGATACAGTGTTTTTTCTCTTAAATAATATTGCCTACCCTGTAGAATCCAACCTAGAATTCTAGGATCCACTTAGCATCCAGCCTAGAATTCTAGGAT